>CAUYQV010138967.1:0-74206 GCA_963574575.1 Galagoides demidoff
GCGCCTGTGGTCCCAGCTACTTGGGAGGCGGAGGCAGGAGACTCGCTTGAGCCCAGGAGTTGGAGGTTGCTATGAGCTGTGATGCCATGGCACTCTACCCAGGGGGATAGCTTGAGGCTCCGTCTCAAAAAAAAAAAAAGACCATCCTGGGCAAAGTGAGACTCCAAAAACACCTCTCCAAAAATAGAAAAACTGGGGTGGTGCCTATGGCCCAAGGAGTAGGGCACCGGCCCCATATGCTGGAGGTTGTGGGTTCAAACCCAGCCCTGGCCAAAAACTGCAAAAAAAAGAAAAAGGAAAAAATAGAAAAACTGGCTCAGGGCTCGTAGCTCAGTGGCTAAGGTGCTAGCCACCTGGGTTCAAACCCAGGCCGGTCCTGCTAAACAACAACGGTCCTGCTAAAAAAAAAGAAAAGAAAAAATAGCCAGACTTTGTGGCAGGCGCCTGTAGTGCCAGCTATTTGGGAAGATGAGGCAAGAGAATCGCTTATACCCAAGAGTTTAAGGTTGCTGTGAGCTGTGACACCACGGCACTCTACCTAGGGTGACATAATGAGACTATCTCAAAAAAAAAGAAAAACTAGCCAGGTGTTGTGGTAGCTATAGTCCCAGCTACTCAAGAGGTTGAGGCAAGATGATCACTTGAACCTAAGAGATTGAGGTTGCTGTGAACTATGATAGCACAGCACTCTACTCAGGGTGACAGAGTGAGATTCTATATCAAAAAAAAAAAAAAAAAAGCATTCTCAACTCTTACCAAGGCCTGCAGGGCCTGCCCAACCCAGACCCCACCAGCCTTATCTTGGCCCTCACCTGTGTGTTCCAGTTACCATGTGAACCAATTGGGCTTCATTCTGGCCCAGGGCCTTTGCGTGTATGGCTCCCTGTTTGGAACCCCCCACCCCCACTTGCTGTTCTCAAGGCTGCAACTTCTTGTCATTAAGGTCCCACATCAAGATCTCCTGTCTAAGAGGTTTTTTCTGACAAAGGAGGGTGTGGGGCCCTCTTCACAACATCCACTTTGTTTCCTTCACAGTGCTTAGCAAAAGTAACAACAACAAAAGCCACTATGTCTCCTCACTGATCTGTAAGCTTCCTAAGGGCAGGAACTATGGTTTGAATGTGACCCCCAAAAAATCCACTTTGAAACTTAACCCTCATTGTGATAATATTAAGAGCGGGGCCTGGCCAGGGGTGGTGGCTCCTGCCTGTAATCCTAGCACTCTGAGAGGCTGAAGTGGGTGGATCGCTTGAGCTCCAGAGTTTGAGACCAGCCTGACCAAGATTGAGACACCCCCATCCCCTACCTTCCCCACCTCCCCTACTTCCCTGCCTCCGGGCAGCACCTATTGCTCAGTGGGTAGGGCACTGGCCACATACATTGAGGCTGGCGGGTTCGAACCCAGCCTGGGCCAGCTAAAGCAACAATGACAACTGCAAACAAACAAACAAAAAAACGAACAAAGTAGCCAGGCATTGTGGTGGGTACCTGTAGTCCTAGCTACTTGGGAGGCTGAACCAAGAGAATCACTTAAGCCCAAGAGTTTGAGGTTGCTGTGAGCTGTGACATCATAGCACTCTACAGAGGGTGACATAATGAGACTCTATCTCAAAAAAAAAAAAAAGTGACACCCATTTCTAACTAAAAATGGAAAAACTACCAGCATTGTGGCAGGTGCCTAGCTACTAGGGAGGTCGATGCAAGAAGACTGCATGAGCCCAAGAATTGGAGAGTGTTGTGAGCTAAGATGCCAAGCACTCTACCAAACAGAGTGAGACTCTGTCTCAGAAAAAAAAAAAAGTGAGGCCTTTGCGGAAGTGATTTAAGTAATGAGGGCTCAGCCCTCATGAATGATTTATTATCTCATAAAAGGGCTGGTGGCCCTATAAAAGGGCTTAGGCCATTTCCCCCCTTTTTTTGCCCTGTGAGGATACAGCATTCATCTCCTTTCCACCCCTTCCATCGGGTAAGGACACTGAGGCAGCATTGTACTACTATCTGCCTTTACCAGACACTGAACCTGCCAGAGCCTTAATCTTGGGCTTCTCAGTCTTTAGAAGTTTGAAAAATTAAATTTCTATTGTTTAGGCTCAGCGCCTGTGGCTCAAGTGGCTAAGGCGCCAGCCACATACACCTAAGGTGGCAGGTTCGAATCCAGCCCAGGCCCGCCAAAACAACAATGATGGCTGCAACCAAAAAATAGCTGGGCGTTGTGGCAGGTGCCTGTGGTCCCAGCTACTTGGGAGGCTGAGGCAGGCAGGAGACTCGCTTGAGCCCAGGAATTGGAGGTTGCTGTGAGCTGTGATGCCACAGCACTCTACCCAGGGGGATAGCTTGAGTCTCTGTCTCAAAAAAAAAAAATTCTATTGTTTATAAATCACCTAGCAGGACTGGGTGATTTATAAATTACTCAGTGCCTAGTGTCTGATGTTTAGGAGTAATTCAGTATAAATGTTGGAAGAAATGAACTTATTAAGCACTTACTGTGTACTAGGTTCTGGGGACACAAGGGCAACCCAAGCCCTAACCTCTAGGAAATCTATTCTATTTTTTTCTTTTACAAAACCAGTATGATGAGAGACTTGTATTCTAAAGTAATTGCCTGCAATGGGGTGAGCAATGGAAGATCTCTATGCAGGGGGTGCTGTGCTATCATTGCAGCACCCCAACCCTGGTCAAGAACCTTCACCACAGCCACACACCGCCTTTCTGTTTTTCTCTACTCAGGCTGTTTACTCCCGGGGCTTTGCTCTCAAATATCCTTTAGTCTAGGATGCTGTTTCCCCCTCTGAACACCCAATGCCCTGATCTGTCTCCCTCTCAGGAGAGTCCTGGAGGTGGTGTCTTCTTTCCCCATGGGCAGACTGAGAATTTTTCGGTGGGAAATAGAGACAGGATTGCATATGCCAGCTATAAAACGTGGTGCAGGCCCCTCCTCTTCCTTGCCCTGTGCCCCAGAACACCTTGATCCTGAGGCCCTACAGGGCTAAACAACCACAGATGGCCATCCCCAGTCTTGGCTCAAGCAGGTGGGATCTAGATACACTCCTGTGGGGAGTGATAAAGGTAGGCAAGGCCTTGGCATTTGTCCCGAGAACAGCTTTAGCCTTCTGAGCCGAAGCCACTGCCAGATGTTGATGCCTGAAGACAAGGAACTGCCCCACCTGAAAGCTACAGTGTGCTTGAATGGCACTGGTCTGGCTTCACCTGGGGGCCATCTCTAGAGAACAAAGGTCCACTGACCTTGGATATTTAACCTCTCTCAGCCTCAGCATGCTCATCCACAAAAGTGAAAATGGCAGGGATAGCATCCATCACAGGAACATTATGAGCACTGAGGCACTGCATGTAAACAACTTTGCACAGCACCAGCCTTACAGAAAGCTTCCTATAAATGTGAGCCCTTACTCCACTGAGGATCAGGAAAAGTAAGTACCTTGTCTAAGATCACAGAAACAGACCACTGGAAGAATAGGAACGTAGACCCAGTATAGCATCAGACTCTACTCCACACGACAAACACAAAAGAGAACACTCCCTGGGACCATACGCTCCTGACCCCTCCCAGGGATGGGTGCCTCATGTTACGAGTTTACTACCGCCTTCCCTTTCTCGGCAAGCGTGTGCCTTAAGCAGAGCGAGAATCACGTCTTCCTCCTCCCCTACTTCTCTGGCAAGCAAACTAATGCCCAAGGTACTACTGAATGCTCTGCGCTCCAAAGGGACTCAGGCTACCGCGGGACAGAAGGAACCAGAGGGTGAAGAACTGGAACAAGACAAAAACGCAGAGTATGGGCGCCCACAGGAAGGGGTCCTTCCACTGCTCGGAGCTCTCTGCCAGTTCCCTGACATTCTCAGCCTCAGTTCCCTCCAGGTCCTCTAAGACACGAGATCTCCCAAGGAAGCTCCAGCAGGAGTTTTTCGCTTATGGGGCAGGTGGCACTCCGGCCACCTGGACCCTCCCACCATGCAGACTTGGGTCCCGGCCGTGGGAGTATCAGGAAACCCCGAAAGACCTGAGGAGGGTGGGAGGAACAGGCAAGAGTCTACCCAAGGTCGCGCAGCTGGACCCTGCCCCGCGCTAGGGCGGGGTCCTCCCTGGTTCCCTGGGTGAGGCTTGGGCCCTCGGAGAGGCACTGACCGGGCTCGAGCGTCGGGCCCGCTGCCTCCGCCTCCGTCCTCATGACCCGGGCAGCGCAGGGCGCCCATGGCCCCTGCCCGGAGCGGGCTACAGCTTCGGTTACAGCTGGGGCCGGAGAGCGGCCAGAGCGTGTAGAGAGTTCCCCCTCCTCCTCTTACGCCGCCACCGCCGCAGCAGTGGGGAGAACGCGAAGCGTCGGCTGGGCCGCCCCAAGCCCCGCCCCTGCCTTTCCAGGTCTCGAATCTAGAGGCCCCGCCCCTTCCCTAAGCCCCGCCCCACTCTTTCCCCTGATTTCGATTCCTAGCAGCTCTCAGCCTCCTGATGTAAGTCCTCCTCCGCCATTCGCAGCCTCGGCTTCTGAGGGCCCCGCCCCTCACCCAGTCCTCGCGCCGCCGCGCCGGCCCTCCCTGACTGGTTCCCCGAAGCCCCGCCCCTTCTTGGAGCTCCGCCCCGAGACTCTGGCAATTCGCGAACCTACGCTCCCCAGAGGTTGCTCCCCACCACAAGCCCGGTTTCTACCGGGCCTCACCCCCTAGCCAGTTTCAGGTGTTAAGCCCTGGTCCCACCCAGAGCATCTACTCCGACTCCTTTTGAGGACGGCCTGGGCAGGTCGCAGCTCTACTCTATATATGTTTCTCTATCTGTACGAGATGCCTCATCTCTCGCGGAGCGCCTCTTGCTAGCGGTGCCGGGATACAAAGGTTAAACTGTGAGGGGAGGTCCTGACCCTCAGCCCCAACTCCTGCCGCGCCAGATCCTAGGGCACAGGCCCCAGCTTACCGCCTTCTCGTCCAGCCCATCCTTGCTGGGGGAGTGCTTGAAACGCGAGCCCTTTCTCCAGCCCAGTGCTAGTCCGAGGGTCGGTGTTTCCGGCGGCCCCCGGGCCCAGTCGTCAGCCTTCTCTTCCGGTGCCGGAACTATTGTACTAGAGCCCGCGTTTTCCAGCCGGCTAAGAGAGGAAGAAGCAGAGGCGAGACACGCTCACCGCTGAGGAAAGGAAGGGGGTGGGCCCTGCGCGCGGCATTTTGGGAGCGCGTGGTATTCTGGGAGCTCAGAGCCCGCCATAAGGTTTACCCCAAGCCTTCGCAGTGTTCTCTGCCGCGCCGAAGAGAAGGCCCGAACCGGTGAGAAGAGGCTGGGGGCAGGCGAGGGGAGACCAAGGAGTCTGTGGGGGGCCTGGGGTTGGAGAAGGGCCCGCTGCGCGGGGTTCTGCGGGGGTCAGACCTCAGAATCTCCCACTAACTCCGGGAAGTGGTTCTTTAGCTTTTCCCCAAAGTGCATTCGCCTCACTTTTCTGTACCTCTTCAGGTCGGAGTTTTGAAACATACAGGCAATAATCTTTAAATCATGTCTGGTTGATTTTCTCTTCCTCTCAAATCCTATCCGAGTCGTCCTTTGAAAGCTCTTTGCTTCTCTGCTTCCAGGCCCTTTCAGGCACTGGTCCCGTCATGCTTTCCACACTGTTGAAGACGTTTTAACAAGTTTCCCTGCTCCGAAACTGTGTGTTCAATGCGCCTCGTAATTGTCACTGACTTTTCATTCGTTCATTCCTTAACCCGTAATTCTGCAGTGATTTCTCCACGGTTTTCAGCCTAAAATCGAGACTCCTAAGGTTGAAAGCCAACGGTCCTCACCAAGGGAGCTTATTACCACTTAATAATGTTCTCCTTTCTACATTCTCTCTTGAATGTACATATGTTCCAATCTTGAGTTATTGTTCATCTCAGAATTTAAAAAACACTGCTTGTTTATTTTAGTTAGGTAAAGTTTAGTGCTTGTCCTGATTGTTTTTCCTTCAAAATAAGCATTTGCTGTCTCGGCGCCTGTGGCTCAAGTGGCTAAGGCGCCAGCCAAATACACCTAAGGTGGCCGGTTCGAATCCAGCCCGGCCCGTCAAAACAACAACGACAGCTGCAACCAAAAATTAGCTGGGCGTTGTGGTGGGCACCTGTGGTCACAGCTACTTGGGAGGCGGAGGCAGGAGACTCGCTTGAGCCCAGGAGTTGGAGGTTGCTATGAGCTGTGATGCCACAGCACTCTACCTAGGGTGGCAGCGTAGGGCTTGTTGTCACTTTGTGAATAATTTGACATTTTCTCATTAGCCTTGATGGGTTAAGTAAGTGGAGCAACAAAGGGATGAATTAAAAGCACAACCTTTTGTTCTGGATTTGCCTGGGCCCTTTGGTCTCCATCAAGGTGTCCAATATTTTTTTTTCCTCTGTCATGCATTGAGAAAATAAGAGATGGCTTGGGCCACACGTTCACTACACAAATGCCAGTGAAACCTGATTAGCAAAAAAAAAAAAAAAAAAGTCTGTGCATGCTTATTTTGATATTTGACAACACAGATAATTAAAAAAATTCCTCAGAAAATCTGCATGCAGCCCATAGGCTTCAGGTTGGATATCCCTGGTCTATGTCTATACCATCAATCCATATAAGTACCGCGCGCTAACCGATTGCGCCACTGGAGCTCCATATACCATCCATCCAGTACACTAACCACTAGCTACGTCTGGCTGTTGAGCACTTAGAATATGGTCATAGTGTTGCGCTATGTCAGTAGTGTGACACACAGGGAGAATGGGTTTTTTATTTTATGTCATTTGTATCAAGTTTAAATAGCATGTAGATAGTGGCTGCTATATTGGACAGCTCATATTTATGGCATAGTTCTCAAAATCGAAACATCCACAACTATACATCAAGCATATTTATTGTACATGCATTCCAACCTTCTCTCCTTAACATATGCACAGTATTGGCTGTTGTTTCAATGCCAATTAATGGACACATGGAGGTTAGGAAGCACTCTGTTTTCTTTTTTTTTTTTTAGGCAGAGCCTCAAGCTATCCCCCTGGGTAGAGTGCCATGGCATCACAGCTCATAGCAACCTCCAACTCCTGGGCTCAAGCCAGTCTCCTGCCTCCACCTCCCAAGTAGCTGGGACCACAGGAGCTCGCCACAACGCCTGGCCATTTTTTGGTTGCAGCCATCATTGTTGTTTGGTGGGCCTGGGCTGGGGATTCAAACCCGCCACGTTAGGTGTACGTGGCTGGCGCCTTAGCCATTTGAGCCACAGGCGCTGAGCCTGTCTGATGTTTTCTTATGAATAATTTGAGGTTCCAGATTTAGGAGAAGACTACCAAAAAGATAATATGCCCTCTCATCACATCATATGAGGAGGTACCTGACCTCAGCATGTCTGGTGATGTTACCTTGTTCACTTACATAAGGTGAAATCTGAAAATCTAACCATAAGGTTAATAATTATTCCTTTCTGTACTCTATTCATTAAAAGGCAGACACTAAATCCAGGTCACACTCAAGGGGACAGGAATTAACCTTTACCTCCTGGTTGGAGTGATAACAAACATTTTGTGATGTGTTAAAACAAACAAAGTTATTAAACATTTGGGAGGACATCACAAATACTACTCAGAGCCACTAATTTTAACATTCATCAATAGATGTCACCAGCAGCAGTTATTGCTGTGGTGTACTAATGGTGCTTTTTCAATTTCTTTCATCCCTTCTACAATATAATACTCAGAATTCTTCTGTATGGAAGAGTTATCATTTTCCATATGTATTTATTAATTCAATCATTTATTTATACTCTCATGAAATCAAGGATGGTTATTTTATTCTTTGGTTCATAGCTTAAACCTCTTTGCTAAACCCAAAGTCACACAGATTTTCTCTTGTTTTCTTCTGGAAGATTAGAAGCTTAGTTTTTGGTTTTATGTTTTTATAGAAGATGGTGACATATGTGCCAAGTTGTTTGCATATGGACATCCAATTGTTCCTGCACCATTTGTTGAAAAGACTATCCTTTCTTCAACGAATTACCATTCCATCCTTGTCAAAAATCAATTGACTATATTCGTGTGGGTCTCTATTTTGTTCCATTGCTTTATAGGTCTATCCTTTCACTAATTCCACATTGTTTGGATCACTATAACTGTGTAATATAGTTCAAACTCAAGAAGTGTGAGTCTTCCAATTTGTTCTTTCTCAGAGTTCTTTTGCCTGCTCTAATTCATTTGCTTTTTATATACAAATTTTAGAACCAGCTTAATGATACCAATAAGAAAATCTCACTGTGATTTTGATTAGTATTTTCTTGAATAGATAGATCAGACTTCACAGAATTGATATCTTAAGGCTTCCAATTCATGAACATGACAGATCTCTCAACTTATTTACATCTTGGCTTTTTTATTTCTTTCATCATTGTTTTGTATACAGATTCTGCACATATCTTGTTCATATACCTAAATACTTTTGGTGCTGTTGAAAATGGTGTCTTTTTTTAATTTTCAAACTCCAAATGTTCGTTGCTAACACATAAAATACAATTGACTTTTGATTATTGATCTTATATCTCATGGCATTACTAAACTCACTTAATCCTAGAATCCCTTTTGTAGATTTTTGGGGATTTTCTACACAGCCAATCACATAACCCACAGAGATAATTTTGTCTTTTTTTCCTGAACTATATGCCTTTTTTTTTCCTAGCCTGATTTCCCTGGCATGATACTTATGGTATCATGTTGAACAGGAATGATGCAAAATGACATTTTCTTCTTGCTCCTGATTTTGGGGCAGTGGGGAGAGGCATTCAGTTTCAAATTTGACTTCCTTTGTAGTCACTACTGTATTGAGACAGCAGGTTGGACACCCCTGCTTTAATAGACGAAACTGGCAAAAAAAAAAAAAAAAAGGAATCTGAATAAAATAATCTAAATAATTACACCCCTCTATCAACATATATATCAGCTAAGTATATATAAATGTAATATGAACCTTAGAGAATCTTGTTTCTAAAGGACTCTCCCTGGTAAGGGGCCTGCGCTGTGCTCTCCAGCATACTTTCCTGCACCTCACTGGTTCTTCAGGCTTCCTCAGGTTCTGCAGACAGTGCCAATAAGCCCAGTGCTTCTACTTTTCTCAAGCCCTCTCTTGCCAACAGAAAGATGCACTCAGCCTCTGGAAGGAAAGGTTGGCACATAGAAAGAAAAACAGAATGCCCCCAACCCTATACTCAATCTTCCATCAAAAAACTTTCTACAGAAATGTCATTTGTAGGTGGCTTGGCTCCCGTAGCTCAGTGGTTAGGGCGCTGGCCATATACACAGGGACTGGAGGGTCCAAACCTGGCCCAGGCCTGCTAAGAAAACAACAATGACAACAGCAACAAAAAGAAACAGCCAGCAGGTATTGTGGTGGGCTCCTGTAGTCCCTGCTACTTGGAAGACTGAGGCAAGAGAATTATTTAAGCCCAAGAATTTGAGGTTGCTGTGAGCTATGAACCACGGCACTCTACTGAGGGTGACATAATGAGACTCTGTCCAAAAAAAAAAAGAGAGAAATGTCATTCGCAGTTATATACTTAACAGAAACCCATATGTATATTCACTATGAGGCATATACAGGAATGTTCCCAGCAACACTGTTCATAATTGGCAAAAACTGTATACAACTCACATGTCCATCTGTATGAGACAGGGCTGGGACTAGAGAAAAGTAGCTACTCCTCAGGAGCAAAACTGAAGGGGGTACCAAAAATTTGATGATCAAGATAAATAATACTTAATGCAATATTTTAAAAATCAGCATTAATGCCAAAAAAAAAACCATGATGAGCAAAATATCAAATTGATAAATAAGAGAAGAGTTAGTATTACTGATTTCTCCTTTTGCCTCAAATTTCAACATGGCTCAGCATGGAACGGACGTTAGAAAGGACAGATAAATTGTGCTAAGCAGGGGGATACTACACAGGAATGAGGATGAGTGGGCTACAACCACACACAATAACGTGAATGGATCTCACAGGTATGATGCTAAGAAAAGGAGCCATATTCAAAAGTGTAGGCACTGGGGGTTACTACTTACATGTTTACATAAGTTCCAAAACTGCCAAACCTACCTAGGATATTAGACATCAGAATAATATCTCCTTGGAAGGCAGCATGTGGAGCTTTCTGGGACTCTAGAGATACTCTCTTTCTTGATCTGTCTGGCACATGGATTTTACACTTTTAGAGAATTCATTGACCTATTCTCTACAGTTGTGTGCTTTTTACATGTGCTGTGCTCTAATGAAACAAATTTTTAAAGAGTTTTTTTACTCATAAGCTAAAATACAGAGAAGCAATTTAAGATTCAGATGGAGCCCCTGGAGAAGAAGGAAGAAAAGCAGTCAGAACTGTCAGAACTGTAGGATGCAGCTTTTAGGGCAGTACTTTATTTCTGGGCTTTTATCCTTGACTAACCCCAATGCCAAAATAAGTAAAGTGAATTCTTCATTAGCAAGCATGGCTAGCACCCGGTCAACACCACGTCTTCTCTCCATTCAGAACACTGGGCTGTCAGGAGTTAACCCTCCAGTGGGCACCATTCACCAAGTATTAATTACCATTGCTGCCTGCTCAGATTTTTCTGGGGATAGGACAGGACAGCCCAGATTTCATCCAAATCCCAGAGGAAGTTTTCTTCTAGAAACCAGACCCTGCCGTATCAGACATAACAAGGCTTCCAAGCAGTGGGCAAGGCAAGCATCCAGGAGACTGACAGTCACTTGGCTAGTGCTGCCAACACTCATGCAGCTGTCAGCATGACCAGCACAGAAAGCAGCAGCCCTTCTATAGCCCACTGCAGAGGCCTCACATTATATGGTAGACAGGAGCCACCGGAAGCAAGAGAGGCTACTGCACACTATGAGGGGAGCAAACATGGTAAATTGAGATTTAGTTCCTAAATGGCAAAAGAGTCTTTCCTGGCTACCAACAGTGCTAAGCCTCACTGCCAAGCCTGCTTTTCAGAGGAAAGAGCCTGCTGCTTTGGATTTCAATGGCCCCTAAGAAGGGGAAGGCAATGGGCAAAGAAAAGGGTCAGCAAGTTTTTTTCTCGGGTGTCCGGGGAACACTAACAACACAATCAAGTGTCTCCTTGAAAAGAAATGACCACTTATGTGCTCCTCCTAACCTCAGGTCTGGGGCCCAAGGCCTGCTGGCCAGAGGGCAACCGGCTCAGTGTGCTGCCTCCAAAGCAGTATCCAAGGTTACAGCACTGATGACCCTTGAGGACATTATGCTAAGTGAAATATGCCAGTCACAAAAGGACAAATACTGTGTGCCTTCAACTGTGTGAGGTATCTAGTGTAATCAAACCCATAGAGATGGAAAGCAGGATGGTTGCCAGGGAGTAGGGTGGAGGGTATGGGAGTTATAGTTTAATGGGCTTAGGGTTGCAGTTTGAGAAGATGAAAATATTGATATAGCCACCAAACCGTACATATATAAAAATGTTTTAAATGGACAATTTTATGGTATGTATATTTTACCACAATTTTTTTTCAAAAAGGAGCTGGAGGAAGTGACTTTCCCAACCATGTCTGTCCCCCACGTTGTGAAGTGATCTTATCCTTCATCAGTTCTACTCCTTGGGCTGTGTCCCTACTCAGTTTTTCCAGAATGTGCATTCATGCTAGTGAACGTCTTTCTTCCTCATCCGTCCCCCCAACATATCCCCTCACAAGGTACCTCTCAGGGAGGTGAATTGGCCAATGGAATTAAACTAAAATATTGAACCAAAATATAAAGGAAATAGTTCAGAGAGATGATCCTTAACAAAATGTCAGAAAGGAGAGAAACGGTCAGCCCAGATGGTATACATATATCCAGTAACGTTTTTGCAGAAACCCTCATTCCACTGCTTCATATCTTCAGCCTTTTCCTCACCAGATGTTTCTTGCCCAAACCTGGCTTCAGGTATCCTGCTCAAGGAAAAAAAAAAAATCCTTTTTCTAGGAAAGAAACCCAAAACTCATTCCCATGGAGATATAAAGTTTCAACCTGTTAACTCTAGCAGGGGTTTTAGCTCACAGAGTTTATCTGTAAACATGATCTTAGGTGAAATCTAGCCAAGGGATTTTATGGAGTAAATAAGGAGGGGGTAGAGCAGGTAAGGAGAGGGTAGAGCTTCAAGGAGGTCTTTAGAAATCTTGAGGAGTATTTAGTAGCTGTCTACTGCCCATCAATTACAGGCAGTCTTGAGCTTTCCCTCTACAAACATTTATTTCTGTTAGAGCCCACTCAGAGATTCCTGAGCACCAAGAAGAAGAAAGGGCCAAGAATTCTGGAAAAATAAATATTACAGCTATTTTTTTAGCATTAGCTATATAAAATACATTATTCCATTTAATCCTTACAACTCTCTTATAAGGGAGAATATTATTAGTCATATTTGACAAATATGAAAATTAAGACTTTGAAAAAGAAAGCAATTGCCTACTTTTAATGCCTGTGTAAACACACAGATAGTCTTGAAGTTGTTGATTTTCACGGTTGTTTGTTTCACATTTTTTAATGTCCTTTCCTCTCCATTTACAAATCCCTCTCTTGGACACAAAATACCAGCATCCCCAGGCAGGAGAGTGTAGAAGTCAAGGGCACAGTTTGGAGTCAGAGAGCCCTATGTTTCAATTCACCACTTACTAGTTGAATAACGTGTGTGTGTGCACAACATCAAATAACATGTCTGAGAGAGTATGCATGTACATAAATCGACCCTAAGAATCATCCCTTACGTAACAAAATTAATCATCTTTAGAATAAAAGTCTTTAAAAAGATGTCTGAAAATATAAATCAGAACTAAGTACTATAAGCACATCCCACCTAGTTTTGTCTGTATCAGAGAAAATGTTTTTGCAACCCAGATTGTGTATTTATGATTCAGTAAACATTCACTCAACAATAAATGTATGTTAGGCACTGGGAACAAGAGATACAAAAATTATTAAGATTCTGCCTTCATCCTCAAGTAATTCATAGCCCAGTAAAGAATATAGACCAGGAGACAAATCAGTGAGTAGCATGATGAATTGTAATACAGAGATGGGTAAAGTGCAATGGCATCACAGAGGAGGAGGACAAACATTCCCAGCAGGGAGGAAGATTGCGTGCAGTGAGACAGAGGCCTGAATAAATACCTCACTCCCAGGGAACTGCAAGCAGTTTGCAGCTAGAAAACAGGTAAGGCCAGCAGCAGAAGACAGGATGGGCTTGGTAAGTCATGGCAGCTGGGAGAGCTTCACCAGTCTCTAAGGAGTTTGGAACGTGTAGGCAACAGGAAGCCATGGAAGGTTTTTAACCCAGCAAAAACATAACTCAGTGTTCATGTCACAAAGACATCTTAGGTCATTATAGTTTGGAAAATGGGCTGAAGGAAGTGGGAACAAGGAAATTGGTATTTGAACAAAAGATTCAACAGATTTTTTTTAGGGACATTAGACAAAATTTAGTAAAGAGCAGATTATAAAAGAAAAAAAAATTAAATGATTCTAGCATTTTTGGCTCATATGTTAGCCAAATGGACAGCAGAGGTAGAGATGTACTTTCTCCAGTGGGCAAAAGAGCACATGGTGGGACACATGAACAATCTAAAGCTGCATTAATGTGCACCCGCAAGGTTAGGGCGCCACAGAAAGTAGCCCTTCATCCCTGTAACTCCTTCTGTTTGCTCCATCTTCCATCCTACTCAAAAGGTTTGGTTTACAGAAAGCCCTTCTGGAAAGACGAGCCTGTTGTACTTGCCAATCCTCAAGGCATAAAAGCAGGCTGTGCCCAATTCATTTATGTGTGATTGTGTAGAATTCTTTCCTTTGTGTTTCTAAAATATAATTTCAAGTACCCTGTCATCATGGAACAGTACACCTTTATTTTCAAAAACCACAATGAGCATAGCTGGGCCTCTGAAGACTCCTGAAACCCATACATGTCCTTAATTGATCCAAATGTCAAGTGCTGCCAGGCAGTCCATCCTCGTGGGTCAGCTGAAACACAGCCACACATGGCTCTCTTGCCCCAATCTAAGCCACACAGTCAGCCAAACCTGTCAGCAATACCCTCTGGGTTCAAGTGTCTTTGGGACTAATTGCCTGCAGGTCACAACCAGAGACAGCACATTTATTCCCCCTATCTAGGGGGAACATTTAGTTTTATGAATTCTCCATTATAGCTTTTATCTCTAATAAAGATGTGCACAAATGTTAGCTGGAAAAATATTCATCAAGTCATTATTTGCAACAAGAACAAGTTGTAACTCATCTGAATTTCCAACAATAGGATGCAATTAAAGGCTCTATCTGTATCAATAGTATGTGACTTCTAAAAATGGTGTTCCATTGAGAGGAGAAGATGCTCACTACAGCACAAGCTCCATGATGGCAAAGGCTTTGTCATATTCCCAGTATACTCCCAGTGCCCAGAAAAGGGCCAGATGTGTCATAGGCATTCAATAAATATCTACTGTTTGAATTAATATTAAGGGGGAAAAACAGACGACAAAAGAGTATGGTTCCATTTCTGTAAAAAGAAGCACAGATACACACAAGCCCAGAAGGATATACACCAAAATGTTCAAACAATAGTTTTCACTGGCTAGATGGGCTTTGTATACTCTTCTTTGTTCTGTTTCTTTCCTATGAGCAGCACAAGGGGCTATAATAACAGAGGCCAAAACAAAAAGAAATCATTTGGCCCTGGGGGAGGTGGGGGGTGTCATTACAAACTTAGTGCTAGCTCGCTAGCTTCCCAAGGTCACCTAGAAACTCACCGTCTTTTGTGTGCCAGAAAAACATTATAGTACCCATCTATGAATCCCACATGTGACCCAAAGATCTAATATGCACCAGCACAAAGTGCCTCTAGCCTCCATCTGGATTGACTCCTTGGCTTTAACCTCATTACCAGCCTGGGTTCCACCTACTGCCCCCAGGAACCCCAATACTCTTCATAGAGCCCATCCTAGCCCCTCACTACCATCACTACTAAGCTCTCCAAAAGCATCCAGCTCCTTTCAAACAGGAAAAGGACATTTGACTACTCTCTTCATATAAACAGATTGCCCATGTTTGCAATCTGTCTTCTCCTTACTACACCAAGTATGAGAGTGTGAACACTTTTCACCCAGTTTCTTCATGGGCAATTTAAAAAGTACCCAAAGATGTCACCTACCAAGGCCTAACCCCGGTTAAACTGTGACTGCCCGGGAAGAAAACAGGGCAAGCAAAAACGCTGAAACTTTGTAAAATCAGCTTGCATAAATTGCCTGGTACCAACACTGGTGCACATAATCCTCTCCTGGCTGAGCTAATTGGCTTAGCTCACAGATGATTTTATAGCACCAGAAGCTGTTCTCTGATTGCAAGAATGAAAGTTGCCAAATGATCTTAAACCACAGCCCAGACGGCCCAGCGCCACCAGAAGAATATCTGGGAAAAGAGCTATTTAAAACGAATGCTCCTGGGGGTATAAGGATCCTTTTCTGTCTAGACTCCTGGTAACACCTGTTGCTCACTCATCCTGCCCCAGTTCACTTCCCCCTCAACAGCATTACAGCCAAGACAAACCCAGGCCGCCTGACAGGCTATGGCCACGTGAATAGCACATCAGGCAGCCCAGCCATCACATGCTCTGGTGCAGCCTGTCGGGCCGTGATGGCTCTGTTGCCAGGTGTCAAGGAGCCATCCGCAGGCAGAGAGCAGACTTGGCAGGGAAATGTTTAAAACATTCAGCATGGCCAGGGAAAGGAGACGTCTTCCGATGTCTGGTGGCTTTGCTTCTGCCATGCAAAGCAACATCAAGCAACTAGAAGGAGAGGAGAAAGTTACATAGAATGAATCCCATATAGCTCTCATGCAATTCAACTCAACCTCTGTTTCTATGCTAAGCACATCAGACAACTCAGATTCGTAAATTTAAGTGAGAGGCAGAACCCTGGAAGCTTAAAGCTTGGGGTCAAGAGGCTAAGCCTGGGTTTCAGCAGAGATGGAGGTCAGATCTGAAATCAGTGCAAAAAGTCAGGATTCCAAAAGGGCAGTCCTCGGAGAAAAGGAAAAACAGTTTCATACCAAAAGTTACTGAAGATACTGTTTGATTCAACCTAGATTCTAGATGGAGTAGAAAAAAATATATATTTTCCGCAAAACTTTCTAAACACAAGTTCACATTCTCTGAAGCAAGTATTCACACTATACATGTAGCCTGAAAAACTCAAGTTGAAATCTTCTTTTAAAATGATCCTGAGTTAGTCATGCAAAAGCAAAGCAAATCCTCTCTGAAGGAACACATTTTAAACTCAAGCCTCAGAGAATTATCAAAGATAAAGTTTCAAGTAGCATCAGATCAAAATCAAAACTCACCTATTAGGCCAGATGTGGTGGCTCACATCTGTAATCCCAGCACTTTGGGAGGAGGATCACCTGAAGCCAGAAGTTCAAGACTAGCCTAGACAATGTAGCAAATCATGTCTCTATAAAAAATTTAAAAATTAGCTGGACAAGGTGGCACGTGCCTATAACCCCAGCTATTCAGGAGATTGAGGCAGGAGGATCACTTGAGTCCAGGAGTTAGAGATATTATCACACTACATTCTAGCCTAGATAACAGGCAGAGATCCTGTCTCTAAACCAAATAAAAACAAAAAATAAAATCACCAAACATGTAAGCAAACAAGCTACCATGATCAAGAGTCAGAAGGAAAAAAAACCTGTAGAATCCGAACCATACAGATTTCAGTTATTATAACTATCAGAAACAATAAATAAGTGTTTAATGTGTGTTTTAAAAGGTTTTGAAAGTTTTGACTTTCAAAAGAAAAAGAAACTTTTTGAACGTTTTGGAAAGTTTCTGGAAAAAGAAAACATCTTATCAAAATTAATAAGTTATCTGGAAAAATAAAAAACAGAACTTCTAGAAATTGAAAACAACTAAGAACCTAAATTATAAATTCAGTTGATTAGTTCTAAGGGTATCCAACCTTCTTCCTTTTCTGCCACAAATAGGAAAAATAAGAATTGACTTGAGCTACACATTAAATACACAAACACTATGGACAGCTGATGAGCAAAAGAAAAGGTCCCTACATACTTTTCCTGATATCCAACACCACAGATAAGCAAAATTGGCCTTAAAAAATCAGCATGCAGCCCATGGATGCAGCTTGGACCCTCCTGATACTATCAAAATGGATAGAGAATGAGTAAACTGGAAGATAGCTTTGGAAAAAAAATACACAAAATGAAGGACAGAAATACAGAGATAAAAAAATTGAAAAGGTATTAAGAGATATGGATAGAATAAGAAGATCCAACGTATGTCCAATCTGATATCCATAAAGAAATAACAGAACTAATGAGATAGAAGAAATATATCTGAGAATTTTTCCAAGGAGAAATCCACAAATTCAGTAAGCTCAGTAAACACCAAGGAAGGAGAAGAAAACAAAACTAAATAAATTTTTAAAAAACCCAAAACCTCAACCCATGACAGTGAAGGTGAAGAACATCAAAAGCAAGATCTTTAAAACAACCAAAGAGGAAGAAAAACATAGATAACCTATAAATAATTTACACTGTACTGACAGCTGATTTCTCAGTAACAATAATATGAGCCAGAAACTGTAAAATGATAAGTTTAAAGTACTGAGAGAAAATAAATGTCAACTTATTGACATTTTTACTGTATTCCCTGTCAAAGGAAATTTACTTTAAAGAATAAGGGCAAAATAAAGACATTTTCAAATAAATCAAAACTCAGAGCATATGATACAAGCAGAAATTCTCTAAAAATATCTTTTAAAGGAAGTACTAAAGAAAGAAAATGATACTAGAAAGTAAGTTTGTAATAAAAAATAGTGAATAAAGAAAATGGTAAAGGGCAGTGCCCGTGGCTCAAAGAAGTAGGGCGCTAGCCCTATATGCTGGAGGTGGTGGGTTCAAAACCAGCCCCAGCCAAAAACTGCAAAAAAAAGAAAGAAAAAGAAGGAAAATGGCAAAAGTGAGGGTAAGCTTAAACAAACATTGTGTAAATAATAATAGTAATTTGAGGGACTAAAAGATCAATGTAGAACTAAAATTATGGCAATAATAATTTCTAATTAAAGGAAGGGAAGGGAATTGAGTTAAAGCATTTGATTTCTTATACAAAAGGAAAATAAAAATATTACCTTTAGGCAGTGTTAAATATATCTCTTAAAATTTCTAGGGTATCCATTAAATAATTAAAATAGCATGTATCATTTCCAAACAGGTATAAACAATTTGGCAACTGGTATTAATACAAAACAAAAGCCAATGGATGGGGAAATAAATATTTTAAAAGTACAGGAAATGTGGAAAAATGTAAAAATAAATTGAAACCAAGAAGTAATCATGATTTAATGGAAGCAGATTAAATTCACAAGGTAAAAACAAAGTTGTCTTTTTTTTTAAATACAACTACATGCTAATTAGTTGGAAACAAAAAAAAATAAGGATGTAGAATCATTAAAGGTAAAAAGATATTATAAAATATGCCAACAAATACCAATTAAAAGAAATCTGAGATTGTTCGATTTATACCAGACAAAATACATTTTGAGGCAAAAATATTATTTAGAAGCTAAAAGGATCATTGCATATTGATACAAGGTAGGAAGATATAACAATTATGAACCCACATGCCCTTAAAAAGTAAGGCTTCAAAATCATAAGACAAAAGTTTAAAGGAAGTTTAAGAAGAAATCAATCAATTTCCCTCCATCATAGAGGGAAATTTTAACACAACTCTCAGTGACTCATAGATCAAAAAGACAAAATTGTCACTAAGGACATATGGATTTTCTTACTCAACATCTATTCTAACTATTCTTAGGTACGTCTTTCATACTGTGAGACTAGAATACTAAAAACTACATTTCCCAGACTCCTTTATACAATCCATTTTGGTGGGAATAATCCTGGTCTATGCCCCTTGTCTTGGCACAATTATTAACAGCATTCCCCTTACCTTAGAAAATATCTAGTAGGAATAATAAATTTTATTGTTACTCTATTTGTATACATAAAACCACCATAAATGCAAAAGGTATTTCACAAGTATTGTGACTCACATACCAAAAGCCACATTACCTTCTATGGTGTAATTTTCCAAGCAAGTGAACAACTTTTTCCGAACAAAACAAATTGCCATCTTCCCTTGGACTTACAATAGAGTAACATTTCCAGAAAATCCAGTGTAAGTTAAAAACATGCAAAAAATACTTAGTGTATATACATTAAAAGGATATCAATTCTGGCCTTAGATGATTTTTTAAATGGTTTTCTACCTTACAGAAGTACAGAGACACCGCAGAAAGTCATGCAAGATATGGCACAATTCTTCCCTGTATGAGGCTTTCTACACATCGCAGGACAGTAAGCATTTACCGCAGGCTTGCGTAATTGAAATTACCTTTTCAAAATGATAATAAACTTTTATAACAGTTTCAGATTGACAGAAGAACATTGTAAAGGCATTATGGAAAGTTCCCATCTACACCACACCCAGTTTTCCCTATTATTGACATCTCATGTTAAGTATGATGCATGTCTTACAACTAATGAAGCAATATTCCCATAGCATTTTTCTTACTTTTACCTTTTTTCTGTCCCAGGATACCACTTTATATCCAATAGTTACATCTCTTTAGACTTCTCTTGGCTATCAGACTTTCCTTGTTTTTAATGACCTTCACAGTTTTGCAGAGTCCTACTCAAGTATTATATTTTGTACCAAATCCCTCAATTGGGGATTTGTCTGATGATTAGGCTGGAGTTTAAGTTCTTGGAAGAAGACCCGAGAGGTAAATTGCCATTGTCTCACAACATAATCAAGAGTACATACTGTCAACATGTCTTATCACTATTGGTGTTAACCTTGATCTCCTGGCAGAGGTAGTGTTTGTCAGGTTTCTCCATTGTAAGATTACTATTTATTACCTTTTTCCACACTGTGCTTTTCTTCCCACACTCTCTTGCATTTATTTACCCAATTATTTATTTACATAAGTATAGACTCATATTCATTTCACATTATGGATTATAATCCAATAGTACTTTTATCTTGCTTTTCAAACTGTTCCAGATTTAGCCGTTGAGATCCTTTCAGTCGGCTCCTGTGTCCTTTTGACATACAACATTGTAGGTTCTGTTTGGGTTTGGGTTTTGTTGTTCTTGTTGTTATTGTTTGGCTTTTGTTTAATTGGTTGGTTGGTTGGTTGGTTGGTTGGTTGGGTTTTTTAGAGCATTTCCTTACTTCCTGGCATTACAAGATGCTCCAGGATCATCTTCTATATATCCTGCCCCAGTCCTAGAGTCAGCTATTTCAGTACTTTTACTAGTTAATGGTGTTAGAAACCAAGATCAGGGTATTAGTTGTGCTTGTTGCTACAAGGGTATTGTATTGTTGCCTCCAAGCTCTCTCAACTAACATATCAAGAAAATATATCTGTATATACTAACCCATATATAAATGTATATCTATAAATATTTCTACATATAGTTTGGATAAGGAAGCTGGTGAACTCTTCCTGGAAAAAAGTGCTACATACTTCATTATTGAATATCACTACACTCACCAGATGGCCAAGGGGAGTACTTTGAAGTATCATTGCAGTGATATTCAGCAATGTGATTTGCAGCACTATTTCTAGAATGAGTTTGCGAACTTAATTGTCAGACCTCATACAATAGCTCCGATGGCCATTCAAGAAAAAGAGCTCCAAAATTGCTTTGAAGGGGGTGGCTAGGTGCTGACATTAGTACATAGCTTCCCAAGGGGAACACCTTGAAGCTGACCATAGTAATACTCATCAATGAGATATGTAGCACTTGATCTAGGATGAGTTTGTAGACTTCATTGTCTGACCTATATATCTGTATCTATTCATTAGGCTAAACATAAGTTCACACTGATCTCCCCAATGCTAATTTGTAACTACAAAGGACCATTCTAGCTTATTCTACTTGCTTGTCTATACATTCTCACTCCAACAGAGAGAAATGTGGCTTCCACCATCCATCATCCATTAATTTAAATTATTCCATTTAAGTATACATATGGTTTCTTAATTGTCAATCCATACTCCCATGGGAAACAACTTTATTAACTATAGTGCAATGCCTATGTACACTTCCATTTGCCTTCAGTTTTAAAGATTCCATTTATTTCCAGAGTTATTTAGATCAACATCTTTTGTCTCTACCCCATCCAGTGAGATTGTTTTATATATTTGTAATGCAGCCAGATTGTTTTGCCACATTCTTCATTCTATCTGGGATCCCTTGACTTGCCAAATAATTTTTTAATTCAAATACATTAAGGTTCACTTCTTGTACTCTAAAGTTCTATAGGTTGTGACAAATGCATTTTGTCATGTATTCACCATTATATCATTACAGAATCCACAGCATAGTTTGACCACTACAAAAAAGAATCCTTTTGTGTTTCACAAATTTGACCTTCCCTTCCACCAGCAATCACTGATTTTTTTTTTCAGTTTTTGTCTGGGGCCAGGTTTGAACCCTCTGGTATATGGGGCTGGCCCCCTACTCCTTTCAGCCATAAGCACTGCCCACAATCATTGATTTTTTTTTATTATCCCTATGGTTTTCCCTTTTCCAGAATGTGATATAATAGGAATCATATAGTAGGTGGCTTTTTCAGACTGACTCTTTTCATTTAGCAATATATTTAAGATTTATACATGACTTTTTGTAATTTAACAGATCATCTCTTTTTATCAATGAATAATATTCCATTGTATGGATATATCATAGTCTGTTCATCCATTTACCTATTGAAGGACCTCTTTTTTATTTCCAGTGTGGGGTGATTATGAATAAGTCTTTTATAAACATTCACGTGAAGGGTTTTGTGTGGGCATAAGTTTTCAGGTCCATTGTAAATACCTAGAAACATATTTATTGGATCATATGGCAACACTATTAGATTGGTAAGAAATTATTCTGTCTTCCAAAGTGGATGTATCATTTTGTGTCATTTATCTTTCCAAAGTAGCTGTATCAAGTGGAGTAAGAGTTTGTCTTGGTCTGCATCCTTATTAGCAAATGATATTGTTAGATTTTTGGATTGTGTTCATTCTAATAGGTGGGAAATGGTATCTCATTATCGTTTAATTTGCAATTTCCTAATGAACAATGATGTCTACCATCTCTTCTCATATGCTTATTTTCCATCCATAGACATCATTTTTGGTGAGGTGGCTGTTCACACGACCTGTTTTATTTTTAATTAGGTTGTTTTCTTATTGTTGAGTTTTAACAGGTTTTTTGTATATTTTGAATATAAGTTCTTTATCTGATATGTGTTTTATAAGATGTATTATCAGATATGTATTTTGGCAGTCTGTGACCTGTTTTTTCATTCTCTTAATAGTCTTTTTTCACAGAGAATAATTATTGATTTATAAAATTCATATTTTAGTCTATTTTCTGCTGCTCAACCAGAACACCACAGATAGGATAATTTATATAGAAAAGACATTTATTTGACACAAGTTCTGAAGGCTAGAAGTACAAAAATCAAGTAGCTGCAAGTTATGAGAGCCTTCTTTTATTTATTTTTTTTCAGATTACTATAAGGGTACCTATGATTCAGTCACATTGTTTGCATTTGTTAGGTAGTGTTAGAGTTTGTAGTTTAGTCCTTCACCCAAGAGGTGTGCCATCTACTCCTACTTTGTACCTATAAGGTGGGAGCTTACCAAGCTTCTCTCCCTTTTCCCCTTACGAGATTTTTCTCTCACTTGGGCCTGTAGTTGCTCATCTACTAGTTTCAAATTACTACTAATTACATAAGGTGCTTAGGTTCTTTATTTTCCTTTCTTGAGATACTTTACTAGAGTGAAAGTTCTTTAACTCCATCCAGGTAAACAAAAAAGATGTAAAGTCTCCATCTTCTTTATGGGTGAATACATATATGTATGTATTTATGTGTGTGTCATTCTTCTATGACATATATATATCACATACAATCCATCCATGGGTTGATGGGCACTTGGGCTGTTTCCACATCTTTGTGATTATGGATTAAGCTGCTATAAACATACAAGTGCAAATGTCCTTGTGATAAGAGAATATTTTTTTCTTCTGGGTAGACACCTAGTAATGAGATTGCAGGACCAAATGGAAAGTCTACTTTTAGCTCTTTGAGGATTCTCCATACTTTTTTCCAAAAAGACTGTGCTAATTTGCAAACCCACCAATAGTGTATAAATGTTCCCTTCTCTCTGCACCCTCACCAGCATCTGCAGCTGTGGGGCTTTGTGATATGGGCTATTTTCACTGGGGTTAGGTGATTTCTCAAGGTGGTTTTGATTTGCATGATTCTGATGACGGGGGACAATGAGCATTTTTTCATGTGACCATTTGTCTGTCTACTTGGGAAAAGTCTCTGCTCATGTCTCTTACCCAGTGATTAACTGGGTTGTTTTCTCTTTTCTTATTGATTTTCTTCAGTTCTTTGTAGATTCTGGTTATTAGCCCTTTGTCAGACTCATAACATGGGACTATCTTCTCCCACTCTGAAGGTTGCCTATTTGCTTTGTTTATTGTGTCCTTAGTTGTGCAGAAGCTTTCAAACTTGATCAGGTCCCAATTGTTTACTTATGTTGTGGGTGAAAGCCTTCTTGCTGCATTATAACATGGCAAAAGGCAGAAGGGCAAGCAAATATTCAAGATAGAAATAACTCATTCCCAAAAGCCCCCTTTTTAAAAGCATTAAACCACCCAGGAGGACAGATCTCTCACAACCTAATTCTTTTTTTTTTTTTTTTTTAGATAGAATCTCACTATGTTACCCTGGGTAGAGTGCGGTGGAATCACAGCTCACAGCAACCTCAAACTATTGGGCTTAAGTGATTCTCTTGCCTCAGCCTCCTATGTAGCTGGGACTATAGGCACTCATCACAGCAGCTGGCTATTTTTTGGATGTAGTTGTCATTGTTGTTTGGCAAGCCGGGGCTGGGTTCAAATCCGCCAGTTCCAGTGTATATGCCTGGTGCCCTGGCCACTAAGCTTCAGGCACCGAGCCACCTAATTATTTCTTAAATGCCCCCACCTCACTGTTACAATGACAACTCAATTTCAACACAAGTTTTAGAGGGACATTCAAATCATAGCAGTTCAATTTATCAAATTTTTCTTTTATAGGTTATGCTTTTGATGTTATATCTTAAAAACTCACAGCCAAACACAAGGGCATCCAGATTTTTCTCCCATTTTCCCTTTAGAAGTTTATTCCACTTAGATATATGACCCATTTTGAGTTAAATTTTGTGAAAAGTCTAAGGTCTGTGTGTAGGTTCATGTTTTGCATATTCAGTTGTTCCAGCACCATTTGTTGAAAAAATTATCCTTTCTCCATTAAATTGCCTTTGCAAATATAGTCAAAGATGAGTTGACTATATTTGTGTTGTTCTATTTCTGGGCTCTAATTTATTGATCTCTATGTATATTCTGCAGTATCATGTTGGTTATTCCCTACAAACTTTAGAATCAGTTTGTCAGTATCTACAAAATAGCTTACTAGGATTTTGGCTAAGACTGTTTTGAGTTTATAGATCAAATTGGAAAAAACTGATGTCTCAACAATATTGAATCTTCCAATCTATGAACACAGACTATCTCTCCATTTATTTAGACCTTCTTCATTATTTTAATAAGTTTGTAGTGTTCTGAATTTAATTCCTCTATATGTTTTGTTAGAGTTATGTCTAAGTCTTTAATTTTGTGATATTGAAAGTGGTATTTATTCACTTAAAATTCAAAATTTTCCTATATAAGCTTGGCACCCATAGCTCAGTGGTTAGGGTGCCAGCCTCATACACCAGGGATTGGTGGCCAGCCTGGGCCTGTTAAATAACAATGACAACCACAACAACAACAACAACAACAAAAATAGCCAGGCATTGGGTGGGTGCCTATAGTCCCAGCTACTTGGGAGGCTGAGGCAAGAGAATCACATAAGCCCAAAAGTTTGACATTGCTGTGAGCTGTGACACCATAGCACTTTACCAAGGGTGACATAGTGAGACTCTGTCTCAAAAAAAAAAAAAAAATTCCTCTGTATATAGGAGTGCAGGTACCTCATAACAAAGTATTTTCAATTTCTCCCTCATCCCATATGACATTGCTATCTTTCATATTATTCATCTCATCCATGTTATAATCACTCAATACATTTTTGCTACTAGGACTTTAAATAAGTGGATATGTTTTAGTTTAATTAAGAATAAAAAAAAATTATCTTTCTTTTCTAACACTCTTTCTTTCTTTATATAGATCTAAGTTTTTGACCTATGTCAGTTTCTTTGGGTCTGAAGAACTTCTTTTAACATTTCCTGCAAAGGAAGTCTAGTAGTCATAAATTTCCTCAGTTTTTGTTTATCAGATAATGGCTATTTTTTCTTCACTTTTGAAGTGTAATCTAAGTGTATATAGAATTCTATGTTAGCAGATTTTATTTTCACTTACAGATATTTCATTCCACTCTTTTCTTGCTTGAATTGTTCCTGATGAGAAGTTCACAGTAATTCTTTGCTCATCTAAGTGTAAGGTGTTTTTCCTTCTGTCTTCTTTTAAGATTTTATTTTAGTCTTTTGTGTTCTATAGTTTAAATTTTATATTAAAAGCAGTTATTTATCCTATTTGGTATTTTCTGAGCTTTCTGGATCTGTTCTTTGGTATCTATCAATAATTTTGAAAAGTTCTTGGCCATTATTAATTCGAGTATTTCTTCTGTTCTATTCTTTCTTTCTTTTCCTCCTGGTAATGCAATTATACATATGTTGTACTATTTGAAATTTTACCCACCGGTTTTGGGTGATCTATTCTGGGTTTGGGGGCATGGAGTGATTCCCTCTGCATTTCAGTTTGGAAAGTTTCTATTGACCTATCTTCAAACTCAGTAATTCTTTCTTTGGTCACATTCAGTCAGTTATGGAATTTTTAGTTTCTAACAATTTCCTTTGAATTTCCATTTCTCTTCTTAAATTACACATATGTTCATTCATGCTGTCTACTTTTTCTATTAGAGTCTTTTCCTTACAAATCAGTTATTCTTCAGACTATTTTATTCTTGTCTCTGGCAAGCCTTGTAATTTTTTGTTTAAAACTGTACACGTTTTATCAGGTAATAGGAACTAAGGCAAAGAGTCCTTCAGTGTGAAGATTTATGTTAATATGGTTAGGTGTTGAGTTGCATTTTGATATAGCTCTAGTGCATTTGTTTGTTTTCTTTCTGTCTGTGCTTTAGATTGAGGTCTTCTCCAAGTATTTTTCATTTTATTTTTCCTTTTTTTTTGAGACAGAGTCTCAAGCTGTCACCCTGGGTTGAGTGCCATAGCATCACAGCTCACAGCAACCTCAAACTCTTGGGCTTAAGTGATTCTCTTGCCTCAGACTCCCAAGTAGCTTGGACTACAAGTGTCCACCACAACAACTGGCTATATTTTTGTTGCAATTGTCATTGTTGTTTAGTAGGCCTGGACCAGGTTTGAACCCCCCAGCCTCAGTGTATGTGGCTAGTGGCCTACCCACTGAGCTACAGGCACCACCATCAAATATTTTTCTTAAGAGAATATGTTATTCTTGTAGTTATTTCAGCTATAGATCATTGTTTTTATACTGGAGTCCTCTTGGTGCAATGGCAAGGTATGGGAGAAATGATGGTAATTATGTGATTAAATCGTGGCATTTTAGTTGATCTGTGCCTTTGGGCTGTGACGTTCTTAAGTGCTTCTCTGATGGAATAGCTTCACCCCTCCTTTTAGTTGAGAAAGAAAGGATGGAAGATGCTAGAGTGGGAGGAATGCCCTTTCCTTAGTATAATAAGGTTCTAATAAAGTATTTTCCCTTACTTACTCCCTAATAAAGTAAGTCTTTTTTAGGGAGAATACTCTTGGCATATATCACAACGATTTCTCTTCCCCTCTCCCTATGACAGCTACAGATCTTTCTTGGATCTTTACTATGAGAACCTGATAGGGTTCCTGGACCTGGAGATAAAACCCACAAAACTATGAGGTTCCCTTAAGACTGCATAAGACTGTAGGAGTTTCTCACTCTCAGCTAACCCACACTCCTGGGTAAGCAGATCTCTACTGTGGCTCTTTGGATTCATCAGTCTTTCCAGATTCCAAGGTGGTGATTTGCCCTGAAACTTCATTTCTCTGATGGATCTGAAAAAAGTCATTAATTTCAGTTTTTCAGTTTTTTTCTTATTGTAAAAACTGTATTGTAAAAAAAGCAATGACTTCCAATCCAAATTGAAAGTCCAAGAATTATCTTATTTGATTTAAAAAATTTTAAAACAAGCTTGGTAGTATGTGGCAATTGTTAAAGCTGGGTAATATATACATGTGGGTTCTTTTAAAGGTCTTTACTTTTTAGGTATATTTGAAATTTTCTATAACAAAAATAGTTTATTTTTTGTTTTAAAAAAATTTATTGTTAAGGATCTGAAATGCTATAGCTTTAAAAAAAATAGGGACAGCAAAGAAAAAATTAGTCAATAATATTTGAGTATCTAAGATACATCAGGGACTGTGTCAAGATAATTTAATGAAGACTGTTATCTTCTGCCCTCATGAAGCTGTCTACTTTAGGGGAAGGACTCATGTTAAATAAATAATCATGACAATCACTATTCTAAGAACTACAAACTAAAAAAAAAAAAATGGTGCTATGGCAACAGATAACAGAATAGACAATCTAACCTGATATGGAGGATTTTGGGGAGTCAGCTCAAAGACTACCAGTGAAAGGAAAAAGTGGGCATGCTGTGCTTATTTCCAAGATACCTAGTGGCCTAGATGAGTGCTGTAACCTGAACTTACTCTGAATGGACCTAGGGCTGGCCTCCAAAGACTGCACATCATAACAATAAAGTTAAAGGTAAAGGGTAAGAAGATTTTGGAAGAAAGCAATCATAGGTTGGGATCCCCAAAAGCATCTAGAAGCCATAATCACCTAAATGTACATGGGACAACCAGTAGGATTTTCAAAATTCATTCTTACTTTCCATAATGTTGACCTTTTTCATGAATCCTTTTCCCCCACCCATTCAAATTCTCTTTAGATGTCAGTAAACTCTAAATTAATTTGTAGTTTTGTTCCTGTAGTTTTGTTCCATGGGAGAAGAATTGCAATTTCACACTGGACAGAACTAAAGAAACAGGAGCCAGGTAGTGGGGAAAAAATAAAATTTTGGAGTTCTGCACTCAGATATGCCAGGCATGATTTTTGTGTGTAATACTCTTCCCATCAGGAAAACAGAAATTATGTCACTTACCAACTCTAGCACAGACTGCTGCTATTATAAGCAAATTGAATAATTATGTCCATATAATGTTTACTATTGATTTTTACGCAGCTAATAAAAATTAATGATGATAATTATTAAAATATAGATTGATATTAACATCTAGAGCAATATCTAAACCTAGCAAATTATTATCAACTTATAATTTTAAAAATAACAGCAATTAATTATCAGTATTGCTATGGTTAAGTGATAATAATTTGTACTACATTATAGTATCATATGTTTTCTCTAAATAGGAGAAGCACTAATCTATTGTGGTGAGGATAATAACACTAATAATGAAAGAGTAATGATAGCTAATCGCTTCCTATTATTGGTAGTAAAATATCCAAATCATCAAAAATAAAACCTCAAGAAGGCATATGAAACAAGTGATCTATACTCACCAGGGCTGTCAAATCAGGATTCTGGGCCAATGGGTTCACAACAGAGGCTACCCATTAGAAAAGACTAGGGACCTTATAAAAAATATCAATGCCCAACCCATGACCAAGAGAATCTAATGTAATTGGTATGAAGTGTGGCAGATTTTGTGGAAGTTCTCTGAGTCTAATTACAGCCAAAGTTGAGAACCACTGTTTCAGATGTTTGATTTTTATGCCTAAGAATAAAAACATATTTGGTTCAGGGGCAAAACTGAATTCGGAAATCCCCTTGCCCAGCCTCCGTCAAACAGCGCTATGTGTAACAGAGGAATGAGTTTTTAGTTTTCGTTGTTAGGGAATTTTCTTCATGGAAAAGAAGTACATTAAAATACCAAATTGCAGTATTTACATATTTCATGGGTTTTTTTCCAACTGTGTTCCCATAGCAACTAAATCCATTTGCCCTCTACTTTCTTCTGAGTTATTTTCCATCATGAGCCATGCTTTATTAGTGAGGCAAACAGTTTGCCCTCTGAAATGGCAATTTTGCTGTTTACTATTTCTTTGCCAGGGAATTCAACTCTAGTTGAATCTTTCTTATTCCTGTGCTATCCCAATTTGATAAAGTAAGCTTTCCTAGTTTGGGCAGAGATAACAGACCTGACCACTTTCCTTAATCTGGAGCACTCACTGGGTTTTTCCAATGAACTTACCAGGAAAAGGCAAATGGAGAGAAAGCTCTCAGAGAACTGTAACTGGGAAGAGCTACAAGGAAGAAAATTGCTAAGATCCCAAGCAGTGACCAATTTGCCTCCATCAACAATGGACAAAGGATAACCCACCTCCCCAGACCTCACTAGGGTTGATCAGGTAGAGTCACCATTTAGAAGAACATACCAGCTTTAGAGATGGTCACCCACTAGCAAGCAGGAAGAAAGTGAGTTTTGCTGCAGCCTCTCTGAATCTCGAGAAAAGGCCCAAAGGAGGAGGCATAGGACACTGAGATTTCTTTGTGATTCACCCAGACTACTTGGCAGACTTTAGGGCTTGTTTGTTTGTTTGACTATGACATTTTACTTGCTAATAAGGTTCTGCTTTGGGATGCCAAAGAAGACTGCAGGGGGGAGGCACCAGGCCCAGTGCTCCAGGGCAGCTCTCCTTGCTGCTGCCTGACGCCAGGATGGACCTGAGCGTCTATGCCAAGGAGAGACAAGCGGCACCAGAGACAGGGCGATGCTTCAAAATCGTCTGTTCTTAGTTGCTGATTCAGAAGCCTCCTTCTCTGCCAGCAGCTCTAATGAAGAGGATTTGCCTCCTCCTCTCTCCCAGGCTCTAAATCAAAGCCAGAGCTATGGTGCAACAGGCCTCAGGATGGGGGTCAGTGACCCAGGCAGCAGCATCTCAGAACATAGCAACAGAAATCATAGGCAGCAAAGAGTTCCTCACACAGCCCCCTGTAAGATCCAGATACAATTAAACTATGTACATCAGCCACTTTGCTCACTGGCAGGTTCTGGGGGTCACCAGTAAAGTTCTCAGGAGTCTTCCACATGCACCTCAAATTGAGTAATTTGAAAAAAGTTTAATTAAGGGACTATTTACAAAGGTATGGGCAGGGTATGGGGAATACCACAAAAGATGGTGTCTCACCTCAGAGCTAGTAATAGCAGGGCTCTGCTCCCACCCGAGGCCTAACCAGCAGAATCCAGACACAAAGCTCCGTAGAGCTGACAGGAACTGAAGCCTTCAGCTGGAGAAGACAGCCAGTACACCATGCCCACACAGGGAGAGAGCCAAGGAAATAAATATGTGGACCTCATTCTTCCCTTCCATTATGTCAGTACTCTCCATGGCTAACCCCAACCAGAAGCTGAAAGCATAGTATCCCTCACTGACACAGTCCATAGAGGTCAGTCTCCTGGGGCACAAAACAAGCAGGAAAAGTGAGGATCTAGGAGGGTGATAAAGGTATCAAGCACCCTCTCTTACACACAAGAGCATCTGAGATACCTCCTGACCAGGGAAACATTTGCTCTGCTTTTGCCAGAGTCTTCCCAAATGCCAGCAAATTCCAAGACAACCGTACCCAGGGGTTGGAAGAATACATTGAGAACTTGCAATATATACAGCCACTGAGAAGGCAAGTGGAAGCCTGACTCACCCAAGGGTATAGAAGTGTTTCTGAAAACAAAGACACGAGCATCCTAGCCCCGATTCTATGGTACTTCCCAACCATGAAGCACACTATACCTTTCCTGCTCCAAAGGAAGCTAGGAGCACCATGGAACATTTTGCATGATTCTGTATTTGCAAAGGCAAGTGAAAACAAGAGACTGTTATTCTGCAGTTTAGTGTCATTTGTGATAAGAATATGCTGCATTAGAAACAGACACACTGTAAGAGTCTGACAAGATGATACTTAGTTGCCAAAAATCCAATGTCTAAGGAAAATCAGTAGGATTAGTTCCCATTCTGATGGAAGAAGAGCAGATATTCAAAATATCTATTCAGAAGGACAGAAGAGGAAATAGCAGGATGCTCTTCTGCTACCTTTGTGTGGTGCTGGAAGTGGGGAGGCAGTAGTTATTATAACACCTATCCTATCTGATTTAGGAGACTCTAGCACACATTCTGTATTTTGGCTTCTGCTTATATTTTAAGGAACCCAGAGACGATGTGCTGTGTATGACAAAGAAAAAAAAGATGGTCTGACCAAACACAGTGATGGATGGTAGGAAATATCACAGCTTTTGTTTTTCTTATTCAACCTCTTCTACAAACTTGAATGGGTCTTTCTCTACTGCAATTAATCATTGAAATTCAAAATTTCATATTTCTAGATTCCTTTTTCACATTACCAAGATTATACCTACGTTAATTTGCAATTCATGTTTCAAGATATTTGCTAAATGTATTACCAATGCTTCTAAAAAGAAGGCCACTGGGTCACATGGACTGGTTTGAAGGCAACATACTTAGGGAGACCAAACTGTTTGGTTTCTCTAAGTACATTATTTACACACCAGTATATGCATGCTTAAGAAGTCTATGTGAACAGAGAAATGCCTCCTTCAGTATTTGAAAAGTGTTAAACTGATAGTGTAACAATTACTGAGATCAGACATTTAACTTGCCATATATTTGAATTTGGAGAAATGAAGTTAATTAAGTTTGCAAATACATTGAGTTCTGTTTTTGTTATTATATTGTCATTCCTATTTAATGCTCACTATGCTTGTGTTTGAAACAAATAGGTGATAATGAATTTTGTATTCTCTTTTACTTTTTCATTAAAATAGATGCATCTTAATGATACAGAAATTTAAGGCATAAAATTAAATATTAAAAAATTTCTTTAATTTAAAACCATCTCAAAGATCTATGCTTAATTAGTTCAACTCTAATTGTCCCACTGTAAGGTTATTAAAAAGAAGACAAAATTTACCATACTTCCCAAAAGAAGAGAACTTGGGGTGGCAGCATTGATTTACTATCTCCATGTTTTATACTGCCTTTATTCAGTAAATTAAATTTTTCCTAATTGTTTGCTCAATAAAGCACCCCATGCACTAATCATCTAAGAATTACTATTCTTCTTTGTAGCCCATAGCTATGGTGATCATGTAAATATTTTCCCAAATAAATATTAAATATTTTCCCAAGTAAATATTAAAATTTATCACCTGGCCCCAGACTAACCTGGAAAATGTATGGTTACCATGGTTATGATACACACAGAGGCACACAGGGGAAAGAGCATCCACAATAATAACCAAAAATAGTCTCTCAAAAGCCTTTCTTTCACCCATGAACCTGTTCTTGGGAAACTTGATTCTTTTGATTAGAGGGGTTCAGAGTAAGTTCAGACAAATGGAGGCACTTGTCACTTCCCCAGCTTATCACTTTCACCCCTTGCCTCCCCATATCCAACAACCACCCCCTCCCATCCCAAAACAACATGGCAAATGTGCTGAACACAAACCAATGCACCCTCCCTGCTCCCAACCCATATTTCTCCATTGTAGGCATTGTATACAAACAACAGTGTTTTTTTCAGAGCAGTGAAACACTTCGCCCAGTCAGCTGAGGCCACAACTGTTCAGAAAGACTCTTTAGTTTTTGATCTTCCATCTGTTCTCCACTACAATTGCTGTGCAGCTCTTCAGAAATACATCTCCTTCTAAGATCCAATTAGTAACAGGCAGCACTTGGAGAGCCACATGTCATCTTGTGTGGTTGTAGAGTAGGTTTGGGGAAGGCGAAATGAGCAGGCCCAACTGAGAGAGAGAGAATCAATCATCCTCCATCCACTGGAAAAGTGGTGGGGTGCAAGACCAAGTATTTTTTTTCACCTTTGCTGTTGGAAATGGGGGACTATCATAGGTTTGTAGAGGTGTGAACTAATCAGATAACTCTAAAGGCAACATAAAGGATGAAATGGGAGAGGTAGAGAGATGAAACTGCAGTTAGGAACACCAGATTGGAGTTTAGTTCCCAACTAAACCAGGGAGAAACGGAAAAGACAAAAATAGAAAATATCTAAAGAGAAAGCCTTTCTACATAGTTGAATGCTGTGAAAAATTTAACAAGAATAAGGATTAAAAATACTTCTTTGAATTTGGTTGTTTGTCTTTGTGGTCGATATGATGAACACTCCAAGGACATAACTCCTTCTCTCAGAAAACTTCCAATCTAATTGAGGGGCCCAAAAGTTAGAGTATCTAGGACACAGTTTATGCCCATGAAATATTTGTTAAATGACTAAGAATGTATTCTCCCATCTTTTTTTCCCTGTCACCTCTTTTTATTTCCCTTCTTTACCCCCCAGAGATCTGCTTTCTCCCAGATGACAAAAGGTAGGCACAAAATTAATGTTTTAGTTCATGAGTTCCCCTAACTTAAAATTATTTTTCTTTCTTTGTGTTAGTTTGGACCCTATTTGCCATGTTAAGTGGTGGGTTTTATTGCACATATTTTATTTAAAAACACCACTTCACCAAAGAAAAGAGGATGGACGAGAGGCTAAAGGATAAGGGGAGAGGTTCGTATACCCTATTTCTGATCATTTGAGGGTGCACGCCATCTTCCAGGTCCCAGATGATGAATATTTACCCCTTACGAGGCAAATTCTGACAAAAACACACATATACAGCTACAAACCAAAGCTTTGCACCAAAACACTAGTCTTAACAGTTGGCTTAATTCTTAGAAGGACAGAATTCCTCAAAGGTGATCTCAAGTCTGTTCCAGGAAGAGGATAAGGCTCAACACATGCTCTGGCATAATTTATGTGCAATTAAGCTCACAATTCAAAGATATGCAAGGTGTAAAGACATTAAACCATGAGACTGATTATTTAAAGCACACAGGAACCACCAAAAAAGAAACAAATCTGTTTTTATATCATGAAGCAACTATCCAATCTCATAAAATCCTCTCATACTCTTCTGTTTCCTACCATGAGCCTCATTTCCCCAAACTACTTTGTGGAAATGTTTTACATATTAATAAAGGAGCAAACAGTAGCTAGAAAAGACAAAGAGAAATTTATCTCAGACTTACAGGTTTATATAGAGAGTTGCCAGACATTCTTTTCTTTATTTTGCCCTTTGACTTGCATTCTCTGGATCGTGTGTCTAATTGCCATGTTGTATGCTCAAGAGCCTCTGAATGCAATAGATTACCTTCTGTGGAAACCCACACTGTGCTCCCCCTGGTCTTTTGGTAGTCTTCCCACCCTCTATTACTAGTGTAGTTTTGCTTTTCATTCCAATCGGTTACATAGCCTAAATTCCATCCAAAGCACTTACTTGCCGGGCTCTTTTGGCATCTCATCGTGTGCGTCTGCATTCCTGAAAGGGTAGCATCTTCATCCCTTTCCATTTCCCCTCTTTTCCATTTCCTATGGTTTTCTCTGTTTCTGTTCTTTGGCCAACCCTCCCTGAAGCTACATGTGTTTTTGAATCCTCCCTGTATTTTTAAATTATCTTGGTATTCTTAGCCTTTGGGCTTTCAGGACTTATGCAAACTCTCTCATCTTTCCTCTGCCGCCTTTCCAATTATTTCTGGGTCTCATTTTATGTGGCTTCATTTTTAGTAAAATTTACTTTCTACACACTGAAATGTTTTACCAGAGTATATGGTTTCTATAACTTCTTGCAGCACAAATTCAGTCTTTGAGATATGTGATCAACTCACCCATTTGCTTCTATTCTCATTTATTCAGAGTTCTAGTTTCTTCTTTTGCCCTTAGTGATATAGACCACATTCCCCTATTTAAAATGGTCCCTAAATTGAGAAATTTAGGCTGAGATACAAGTGACTTGCATCTCCTCTCCTAGAACTCTATAATATATTGCTTGCCTTCCCTCCATAATCCCATCATCCTTCCCCAGAGGACTTTCTGAACCTTGCACCAGACGTACACACACCTTGCACATTCATGTTAGAAGCCTACTGATGAAAGTTAGCCTGTATTATCCTTCAGTCCACATGGTCCTCATTGTGTTCCTCTTGAACTTGCCAATCATCAGTCAGATATGTGAGTTCAGCTATTCAGGGCTCATCTTCCTTCTCCCCTTTATGGGTAGACACATCTTGATGAAGGGCTTTATTTAGAAGGGACGGTCTTTCCATCTCTATTAGTGCACTGTAAGATCATATTTAGCTCATATTTGGTTTTAGTTCAAAACATAATATTGAAATGCTATAAGGTACAGATGTGTAGATCATTCTGCTAATGCTTTGCTTACGATAATGAACTATGGGCATGGTCTAAGATAATCTTACCTCAAAAAAGGAGTAGTAAGAACATTCATTGTAAGACGCCAATGAAGAAGACATCAATATCATCCTGTGGGAAAAAAAGGAAGTTATAACAAATAGTCCAAAACAGGAAGTTTCTCAAGAAATAGCACAGGTAAACTGGATTTAAATAATAGTATGTAATTGTGGTTAATATTCTAGGTGGATGATAGTATTATGATTATGTAGGAGCACACTGTATACTTAGGAGATATACATGCTGAAATGTTTAGGGGTGAAGTGGCATGATGTCATCAATGAGCTCTCAGCTTGGAGTGAAAGAACATGTATGTAGGAAGAAATCAAGCAAGTAGGGTAAAATGTTGATTTTTGAAACTTAGGGTAAATGTATAGATGTTTAGTATACTCCTCCTTCTAGCTTTTGTATATTTGTAACTTTTATAAGTAAAAGTTGGGTAAAAAATTGAGGGAAATACTGCTATTTCTATGACTTAACCAATGCAAAAGAAAAGCTAGTCTGGCAATACCTAGACATGACCCACCATGAAAATTATATCCCCACTCCCCAAATAAATAAAATAAAGTAAATACTCAGAGAGTCTGGAAATTTGGAAGAGGGGTACTACAAACATGCAGACCTAGATAGGACAGGAATTAAGTAAAGTGCAAAAAGAAAAAAAATCAGTTTTTCATCTAACTCTTTACTTATACACTAAATGCAAAACATAATGAAGCAATGTCTATAGGATTTTGAGGACAATTTAAATGGTGAAGTCCAAAACTTATGCATTGTTAAGCAAATGTATAAGGACTTAGAAGGAAAATTAATAATATGCCCCTTGAAAACATTATTTTGTAGGATATTCTGGCATGCTGAGCAATAAATTCATAAACAGACCTCAAATAAAAATATGTTTCAGTATAAAAATTATAATAGTGGACAATAAAAGTAATTTCCATTAATCTACCATTAATGTCAACATTATCAATTTGCAAAAGACTTTTAAGTAATATAAATGTCAAAGGTAATTATTTTAGAAGTATTTGCTAATGAAGAAAAGAAGTTAATAAAAATAAGCTGTATCAGTAGAGTGAAAGCAAGAAGAAATGAAAATGTGATGAATTACTCCTCTTATGCGGGGAATGTCACTACAATTATTTTACCCTGATAGAAAAATTTGAGTTTAAACTCTTTAAACAATTAAGTCTAGCTCCTATATTAGAAATAGGCAACTTTCAAACATTCATATAGGGGAAAAAACACAGGGTTAAGTGGAACAGTGTTGGGGAGAAAGAAAAAGAGAAGGAAAGAAAAATGTTGATGAAATATATAAAATAGGCTAGGCACAGTAGCTCACACCTCTAATGCCAGTGCTCTGGGAGGCCAAGGCGATGGATTCCCTGAACTCATGAGTTCAAGACTAGCCTGAGCAAGAGTGAAAGTCCATCTCTAAAAATAGCCAGGCATTGTGGTGAGTGTTCTGTACTACTACTACTATCGGCTACTCGAAAGGCTGAGACAAGAGGACTGCTTGAGCCTAAGAGTTTGAGGTTGCTGTGAGCTATGATGCCATAGCACTCTACCCAGGTTGACAAAGTGAGATTCTGTCTCAAAATATATATATTTTTTATATTTTATATATATAAGGTATTTTTACATACATAATAATATTACTATATACATATTTAATATTATACATATTATATATATATAATTTAATATATATAAATAACAGAAATAAGACCAATACATATAAATGGGTTAAAAATCCACAAATATAGGATTTAAAGCCTATTGGATCAACAAATAAAATCCAGCGATATACTGTCTACAAGGCATACATTTAAAGTAAAATTAAATAGAAAAGTAAGAGAGAAATGGGCAAGTACATGCCAGGGGGAATGCAAACAAATAAACAAACAAAAAAGGAATACGGAAACAATATCAAGGGACAAAACAGCTTTAAAGCCAAAAAAAAATTATTAAATTAAACAAATCTGTCAAACAGAAAAAAGTAAAATCCACAATGAATATATAAAACTTTAAGTGTTGTGTTGAAATGATATTTTTAAAACTATTCTTCTTGTAATGCAAGAAGAAATTTATAAAATTATTATCATAGTAGAAGATTTCACATTGCATTGGAAGATCAAATAGTCAAAAATAAATCGGAATTTTTTTAGGCCAAACATGGGGGTTCACACCTGTAATCCTGCTACTTTGGAAGGCTAGCCTGAACTCAGGAGTTCGAGATCAGAGAAAAAGGAGACTCCTGTCTCTACTAAAAATAGGAAAACTAGCTTGTTGTTGTGGCAGATACCTATAGTCCCAGCTACTGGAGAGGCTGAGGCAGGAGGATTGCTTGAGACTAAGAGTCTGAGGTTTCTAGGAGCTATGATGCCAGGGCACTCAACCCAGGGCACATAGTGAGACTCTGTCTCCAAAAATGAAAATTAAATATCATTATAACTACAAATTAAAACGAAATAACAAAAACTCAAAGTACTTAGAAACAAAAAAAGTACTCTAAACTCTTTTTTTTTTTTTTTTTTTTTTTTTTTGCATATTTTTGCCAGGGACGGGTTTGAACCCACCACCTCCAGCATTGGTGCCTGTGCCCTACTCTTTTGAGCCACAGGCAGAGCAAAATAGCACAGATTCCAAAGAAAATATTAGTAGCACCAAAGAATATCTATAATACACGATGTGACTTATGTGATTTTTGGCCAAAGTTATACTCAATAGAAAATCTATAACTTAAACATTTTATTATTAAATGATAAAGAATAAAAATAAATTAAGCATTAAAATTAGGCTGTTAAAAACAATTTCTATACACAACTCTAAGCTACTTAATTTTAAGTATTTATAAAATTGATTAGGAAAATATAAAATAAAATTAAGTGAAGAAGTTTTCAATCCAGTTAGTAAAATTATGCCTAAAGATATAATAATAAAATTACCCCCATTAGAATGAGAAATGAGATGGGCATACACCTATTATTTAACATCATTCTAGAAGTCCATGGCATTTAAAAAATTTAAAAAAGTATCAACATTGAGAAAGAAGAGGCAAAATCATCATTATTTATTTATATTTGATTGGTGATACAGGAAAACCTAAGAGAAACAATAGAAAAACAGCTAGAACTAATAAACAGAAATAAACAGAAATTCCACTTATAAAATATTGTAAGAGCAATCATTTTCTTATATACCCTAAAAAACACCTGGAATAATGGGAGAAAACCATTCACAATAGGAGTAAAAAGTAAGAATAATTATGTAGACCTAAGAACTAAGTCAACAAGAAATATGCAAGACAAATATGCATAAAATAATGACATTTTAAGGAGAAACATAGAAGATAACTTGAATAAATGAAAAGATATACTGTTTCTAGAAGAAATTACTGAATGTTATAAAGATGTCCTCCAAATTAATCTATAAACTTAACCAATTGCATTTAAAACCCAATGGGACATTTTTAAATTGACAGAAGTATTGTAAACCTAGAACGTAAACATTTCAAAAACCCAGAATACTTCCAGCAAGATGGAATTAGTTAAGGAAATTGCAGTGAACCAATAAAAAGCAGCATGTCACAGTCATTTGAAATGTTTGTGGAGATTTAAATTTATTGACATGGAAAGATGATCACAAAATATTGAGTTGAAAAGCAAATTGTAAAATGGTATTTTTAGTTTGAGCCCATTTGGGTAAATATACAAACAGAAGAATTAACTGTTGAAGCTATACACAAAAATACCAAAAGTTATCATCTTTAAGAAATTATAAGGGGGATTGGAGGGACCATTTTTGAGGTCTATCTTACAGGGGTACAAGTGAAACTCTCTAAGAGTAGAATCAGAACGTTTTAAAACTATAACTGAGAAGATGACATGAAGGCTGTGTTGATCAGTTTGATGGAAGTATTTCAGATTGCATGTGAAAACCCCACACTGTACCCCAGAAGGGCATTAATGTACATAGTTACCATTCAATAAAAAAAAAAAGAATTCAATGGGAAAAAAAGCCCTAATAAATTTCCTCTCAGTAAAAACTTCATCTGAACACACATCTTGAGTGTTTGCTATGGACACGTCAATAATGAGAGATGGATAATGTCTAAAAAGCACACTCTTACCCTAAAGAATATATTTACCATTCAGTAAAGGAGGTACAGCAGGGATACAAAAACTGAAATTTAAGGTGATATGCGTTAAGGTTTGTAAAAGAGTTTCAAAGTGTCATCAGATTATCTTCCTGACCAAGGATCTAATATCTGTGTACAGCAATGACCACAAACATCCTGCTTCATCACCTTCAAGGATACGCCTACTGCTCTCAAGTTTTTCCAAGTGTATATAAATCAGATAGAACAATATCCCATTTAGCCACGTACTGTACATGGGTGTTTATTGATGGAAGAGAGCTCCTAAAGAGGCGTTGCTAGGTTGGCAGGCTGCCCAAAACCAAGGGCCAGGATGCTGGGTCATGTGCTTTGGGGCCTGTTAGGAAGCTGGTTGAGTGGGTGCCCTCTGCTGAAAGATCCTGCCATAATCTCAGGGACCATTAGCTAAAGGACCATGTTGGACTGCTAATAGTTCAGGACTGCCTATAGAGGAAAGGCAAAATAGAAAACACAGAGATCGTGGTGATTAATTCCATTGCAAGGGACCCTTCACGGCAAAAGCCTTTGCGAGAGAGTTCATTTAAGGGCCCATCACTCATTCATTGATTCAGTCAGCAAACATGTACAGTAGTCTTCCCTTTCAGTTACTGTAGTTAACTCTATTCCAAGTATATCAAATCAGAAATTTCAGAAATAAACAATTGATAAGCTTTCTATTGCACATGGATCCAAGTAATGTGATGAAATCTCATGCTGTTGTGCTCAGTCCTGCCCAGGACGTGATTCATCTGTTTGTCCACACTGTACATGCTACCTGTCTGTTAGTCACCAAGCAGCCATCTCAGTTATCAAATTGAGAAAACATAACAGGTGCAGAACTTGGTGCTAACTGCGGTTTCAGGCATCTGCTGGGGATCTCTGAATGTGTGCCCCTATAAAGAAGGGGGGCTGCTGTATTGTGTATCTAAAATAAGATTCCTTTCTACCCGACATCATGCCTGTTTGCCTGGCTAGCTCCTTCTTATCCTTCATTCACCTCCTAGAGTAGCCTTACCCCAAATATGTCTTCTCTTACCCTTTATCACCTTCCTCTGTATACTTTCTTCATGGCCTTAGCATGGTACAGCATTCTAATTGACTTGCAAGATGTTTTCAGTCTTTATCCGTCTCAATGCTAGACTGAAAGGTCTACAAGAGCCGGTATCAGATCTCTTTTATTCACATCTGAATACCTAGCATGAACACAGACTCTGCCATGTAGCAGGTTAGGTACTCAGTAAATATTTGCTGAATGAATGAAGAGATGAGTGAATTACTGCCCAGGCATGGTGTGAGGTGCTGGGTCTATGAAGTAAGTGGGACAGTAGACATCCCTGCCTTCCCTGAGCCAACAATCTAGTAAGGGAAGCAAACAGGTGGCCATAGGAATGAGGGCAATGGCCACAGTCTAGCTGATTACCTCCTAAAGACACACCTACCCTTACTAAGTTTTGGGAAATGTATATAAATCAGAGGACAAGATCCTAATCACTCCCACAAAAGACCATTTGCTGTGTCAGCATGAGTCCTGGGGTGGCAACACACAGCACAGGCAATACACACACCCTGTGTTGTTGGAGGAAAGAAGGTTAAATCCAGTTTTCAGGAGGGACAGGGAAGACTTACCAGAAGCGGGAACACCTAAGCAGAGTATGAGGACGGTTAGGGATTAACTAAGCTGATAGGGTGCGTGTGTGTGTGTGTGTGTGTGTGTGTGATGGAGCAGGCGAAGCATTCAATGATAATGGAGGAGAGCAGAGCAAGAGGGATAAAGAAATTTAAGGCTGGCCGGTGGAGGTGGCTCATGCCTATAATCCCAGCACTCTTGAGAGGCCGAGGAGGGTGGATTGCTTGAGCTCAGGAGTTCGAGACCAGCCTGAGCCAGAGCAAGACCCTGTCTCTAAAAATAGCCAGGCATTGTGGTGGGCACCCGTAGTCCCAGCTACTCAGGAAGTTGAGGCAAGAGGATCACTTGAGCCCAAGAGTTTGAAGTTGCTGTGAGCTATGACACCAAGGCACTCAACCCCAGGGTGAGTCAGACTCTGTCTCAAAAAAAAAAAAAAAGAATTTTAAGGTAAAAAAGGGCAGCATGTGTGAAATGTCTAGAGGTGCAACGAGAAAAGATGGCATGACAGGAGAACTCAAGTAGCTCCTCTTGGCTGGAGGTGAGAGGGGCAAGTCAGCAGGGGCCAGATCACAAAAGGCCTTGAATGCCAAACTAAAGAATTAGTAATGATGTTCAAAGATATTCACAGAGGATGATTTACTTCTGAAGATACGTTTTTGTTAGTTATAATCACCAGGGATGAAAAAGAGTGCACTAAATCATCTTAACATTTAGTACTGATACTAAAGATAGCCTTACTTTTCAGAACAAAACCAGGAGTATGTGACTGACAGTGGAACAGAGTAACAGAAATTGTGATTGTCATGGAGAATGCAGAGCATGTGGAGGATGTGTGTGTTGCCTGTGCTGTGTGCAGGACACAGGAGTACTGAGTGCAGAGCTGAGGACAGCACCTGCATCTCTTAAATAGTAGTTCCTGGCATTGTTGAGAATAAACAGTCATCTTGCCCTTATATATCAGGAAAAACAATGTATCTGCCAAGTTTAAATGGGTGTTGCTATGTCCAACGAAATGCCCACTCTGTGTAAAATACAGCCCAAGACTCCGTGAAGGAAGAACGGGAGAAAAATGTAAAGCAAGAGAGATAAAAATCTAGTTTCTGCAGGGATTTTAGGTAGGGACATTCTCTTTATGTTATAGTGCATTCAATTACTGGGTAGCTCATCAGAATACAATGAATGGGAGGAACAATATTGTAAAACCTTACCGAGAAAAGCGAGGTAGGTGTTCCATCAAAATGTACTGAATGAATAATACATATTAGTCCAAACAATAATCAATTGCTTTAGTGCTAAAAATGTTTGGCACTATTAATCCAGTCAAATTGCCAAGCAGCAGAACTTTGTTCTAAAATGCTTTGTGTTTTTTAACTCATGTAATCATTACTGCAACCTATGGAGTAGGTAAATACTATTATAATTTCAGTCTTGGAAATGAAGAGAGAAAGGCTTAGCGAGATGAAGTCATTTACTTCATGTTACACAGATAATAAGGAGTGGAACTAGAATTATGAACCCAAAAAGTTGGCTCCAGAGACTGTGGACTCTTGACCACTACATCATCATAATGGACAATCCAGAAAAGATTTTGTTTAGGTTGAAAGTCAGTGAGCAATGGAACAGTGCCAAAGAAATGTAGAAATGCTAAAAATATTCTATTAAAGCATTAGGGCAGTGCTGTGCACAGCAGACCCAGAGAGACCTGAGATTGGGTCTCTTCTCTGCCACTAATTCCCCATGAGACCTTAACCAAGTCAATTGCCCTCTCTAAACTTCAAGGTCAACCTGTAAATTGAGAAAAGAGGGGTAAAAATTGAACATGGGTCTTGCCTGATGGTGTTGAAGCTGAAAGAAGCTTTAAAAATGCTTTTCTTCCTTCCTCACAGGGTGGCTGTGAAGTTTAAAGGAGATGATGCAGATAAATGCTTGGTACGCTGAGCTCCTTATGTCACTTGCTGCTCCTTATCTGGTGGGGATGTGGGCAGACGCGGGCATTGAGGGCCCTTGGTTGAATAAGAACTAGCTTCCCTTCATGGAATGGGGCTGTGATAACCATCTCCAGCCCCTCAAGTTCAGAAATGTTCATGCAAGAATAGGACCAATTAAGTATCTTCAAGTTGAACTGTCAAACCTTCCTCCAAAGAGCTTCTGTGAGCAGGGGACACTTGGAGATCCAAGAAGGCAAGCAGCACCATCAGGGCAATTTCATTCACAGGGCTGATGGGGGATGTGACTGGGAGGTGGGTTGGTTAGAGCAGGCCTCTTGGCCCAGGGAAAGGGACGCGACTGAAGATCCCTTTCTTGATAAGCGTTCTCTGCCCCTCTTCCTGGCTTCCTGCTTCACAGGCCCAACTCGACAGTAAAGTGCTCGGTACAGGTTTGTCAGATGAATAGGATACAGGATGATAGCTGAGCTACCAGAAGCTGGACAGGAGGCCGATAAGCTAGAGCTGGTTAAATAAACGCTTCCAGATTCAGGATCCCTTGTTCCCAGAGCTTGGGGCTGGCCTAGCTACCAGGAATGACATGGTGGCCCAATCAGGCAGGGAAGCTTCCAGGGTAACCCAGGTGACTTGTTTGTTAGTCTCCATACCTCAAGAAAGTTTCACCAGCTTGAACTGTGTCTCTCTGAAGTTGGATTCTTCTGCTCTATATGGACACATTTGAGGTTGACAACTCTTACCTGCACTACTAGCTTGCTCTAAATGGTTGCCACTTACTTTGGACTCACGTAGGCTTATTAGAGTCTGTAAAAAGTCTTTAAGATGGCAATCATAACAGACAATCAGGAAATTTTAAATCAGCCTATTTAAAATTTTCTACAGCCTCAGAGTCAAGGACAACTGCTAAACTCCTATTCAAATTCATTTTGGAAAGTCCATGGCTGGGATGAGGGGTAAAGAACTATAGCTTGAAGCAAAGGTTCAAGTAGGGTGGTATTCAAAGGGGACCCGGCAAAAGAGTAGGGACAGACTGTGGAGAGCTTTGTGCCTCCAGCTGAGGAGTGTGGACTCGTCTGCAGGCAGTGGTGAGCTCCGCAGAAGCTGCGGAGAGAAGTGCAGCGATCAGATCAGGTGTGTGATTCGGAACTGTAGCTGCCCAATTTACAGGAGCAACTTAGTATCACTTGGGATCTCAAAAAGGCTGTTTGAGTTTATACCCCAGACATTCTGATTGAGAACATCTACAGAGGGGCCCAAGGAATCTGCATTTTTAAACAAATCCATCAGGGAGAATTCTGAGGCCACAGATCCGTGGATTCAGTTTTGAGAAGCAGCTTTAGGAAGATGAGTCTGGTGGTCAAAAAAAGAGGCTAAATCCAGGAGGATAGTTAAGAAGACATTGTGGCCATTCTGTGTTGTGGGCAACACAGAAACCTGTCCTAGAGAGGGACTGCTGGGAAATGAAAGCTAAGCTCCCAGGAGTTTGGGAAAACATGTTTTCAACTGCAGTGGGCACTGGGGAGGGTTGGGAAATGTGACAGCTGCTGATGCCTGTTGGTGCTTGTTAGGTCAAGCTCATTCCTGATAAATCCTATTCATCTTGACTAGTCAGTAATGAGGCTTTTAAACTTCCTTCCTAGTTGTTCAGCTTTGTGAAGCCAGAATCTTCTGCCTCTTGGAGCAAATTCCTAATCTTTGCCATGTAATCTCAAGATCGTTGATGGACATGTGGTCCTGCTCTAGGTAGTTTTAGAGATGGAAGATCTCCTTCAGGTCTGAGAAAATAACCACTCTTTAGTGTTTCATATGAATCCTAGGAAAAGTTGGCTAGGACTCACTGCAGTTGGCTGGTTAGCTCCTGTAAAGCTATGTATGGCATAGCACTCTCTTTTAAGACCCGACAGTTCCCCTCAGGTCCTCATAAGTCACATGAAATCCCATAGAGCATTTTGAAGTCACAAAAACTGTTACACTTTCCTTAGGCCCAAATCTTGTGGACATTAGTGAAGTCACAAGATTGAACCAGATGTAATGAGAATAGAATTTATATAACTCAATGTGATTTGATGAGGATTATTGAATCTTATCCCTTCTTTAAGGTAACAGGACTGGAATTTAAAAATTAAAATGGGATTGATGCAAATGTTTTTTTTTTTTTTCTTTTCTTTATAAAGTGATCTGCCTGAATTGACAAGGCCCTTGTGTTATCCTCGGAATTGCTAATCTGATGGTGTGTGCTAACTTTTAATTAACAGGTGGCATATGTGCTTTTAATAGTGTCTTTTGGACATGCCCCTTCACCTGGAGTAGAGCCTCGGAGTGTGGGAATTCCAAGAGCCAAGCCAGACCCATGCAGGAGGCAACCAGACCTTGGGAGCCTTCTTAGATGTCATGAGACAGGGTGGCCCCTACTCTGTCAGTTCTGGGTGGAGAGGTGGGTAGAAAAGAAAAGGAGTTGGAAGTGAGTCATTCTTGGCTAAATGTGATAAAGTAGGTCCCAAGTCAGCCAGGGGAATCAGATAATGCGCTTTTATTGCTGGAGAGAGTATCTGTGACTCACCTGGCATTTTGCGGATTAGATCTCTCAGAATATTGTTGTCACTGACTACGTTCAAAGCTCAGAAGTAAACCTTAGGATAGGTCTTTATACATTTATGTTTCATTTGAAATATATTTTATTTTTTAGAAAAGTTTTTTTTTAGATTAGTCACAACAGGATATATACTATTTTTTGCTTATTTTCTTGCCAATATTTTCAGTTCTTGATCTCAGAGTGAGTCAGTATTTACTGACTAGAGACACGAGAAATCAGTAGACTTTCAGCCTTCATGCTACTAACAGTAATAATGATAATACTATCATACACATATGATGTTTTTTTCCAAGTCAGGCACTGGGCTAAGTGCTTTAAAGCATTAACTCATTTAATTCCCATAAAAACTCTTCAAAGTCGTAGTTCTTATTTTCTCCATTTACAGGTGAGGAAACTGAGGCATGCAGAGGTTAGTGACTTTCCTAAGGTCACAAAGCTAGTAATGGATCTGGGTTTCAAATCCAGGCAACATGAGTTTGTAGTCTATACTCTCAACCTATAACATCAGCAGTAAACACTTTGGAGGGTTAGGATAAACCATCCTCTACATACCTGTTTTGGAGGAAAACCATGATATATTGTTGAGTCTTCCCTCCCCCCCCTTTTTTTTGCAGTTTTTGGCCAGGGCTAAGTTTGAACCCACCACCTCTGGCATATGGGGCTGGCGCCCTACTCCTTTGAGCCACAGGTGCCATCCCCCTCTTTTTTTATTTTTTGACACAGAGTCTCAAGCTGTCACCCTGGGTAGAGTGCCATGGCATCACAGCTCACAGCAACCACCAACTCTTGGGCTTAAGTGATTCTCTTGCCTCAGCCTCCCTAGTAGCAGGGACTAGAGGCACCTGCCACAACACCCGGCTATTTTTTTTGGTTGCAATTTTCATTGTTGTTTAGCTGGCCCAGGTTGGGTTCAAACCCACCAGCTTCAGTGTATGTGGCCCGTGCCCTACCCACTAAGCTACGGGTGCTACACCCCCTCTTTTTAAAAAAAAAAAAAAAAAGGAAATTGAAAAAAAAAATAAAAGGAAATTGAAGGCTGACATTCTTCCTTCCTTTCTTTGTGATGCCAGCCATTCTCTGGCTCCTTTTCTCTCCCCTTCCATCTTCTCCTCTCTCATTCCCTGCTCTCTTCTCTCTCTTTTTCATGTCTTCCTCCCACTCCCTTCCCTTTCTCTAATATAAAATAAACTTATACTTTCATATTCTAATGTTGGCCTAGAGAAATTCTTTTCTCATCCCGCAAACAGCATCTACTGAGCAACTGTGCGTTTTCCAAACTTATAATTTGGTGGCCCATAGGGGGACCTCAGAAAATCATTTCTCATAAAAATTTTAAATTTAGGGCAGCACCCGTGGCTCAAAGGAGTAGGGCGCTGGCCCCATATACCAGAGGTGGTGGGTTCAAACCCAGCCCCGGCCAAAAACTGAAAAAAAAAAAAATCAATTTCCAAAAACTAAAAAAGGAAATTGACAAGCAATGGGAACAATATTTGATTAACAATGAGAAAATATGGTTTCCTCTTTTAAACAAATATTCTATGTGTTTGTGTATGTGGTTTAGTGTGAGAAAGTCTTACGGGGGGCGAGGAGGTGGAGGAGAGAAAGAGAGAGAGACAGAGAAAGACCATGTATTAGATTGGATGTGAACTGACAAGAAGGTCTGGAGGAAATCACCATCACAGTAGTTATCCCGTGACTTTTTACTTTACATGCTTATATATTAAATTTTACAAGCCTATGACCAAATGCATACACACATACATTCCTACACCAATGGACTGGTGGATGCCAAGTCTCTAAAACTCCTTAAGAAATAATGAAATTTTTACGTATACTCACTGACACATTTGTATTTCTTCAACCCCGAAAGAAAGGAATAGGCCCTCCCCTGCTCTCAGGCCTAAAGCAGCAATGTTCACACCATAGTTTCTCAACAAATTATGTTATTGAGAAGTATATTTGAATCACACCTCTCTATTGTGTCAGGCTCTGGGGTCATAATAAAGTCTGCCAAGGTTGCAATATTTAGAACAGATTGATTGGTTCTCTAGTTCTGAGGTTGAACAGCTAATTTTTTCTTTCTAAAGGGCAATACAATGATATTTTGGATTTTTTAGGCCAGGTTATCTCTGCTGCAACTACTCCTGTTGCATGAGAGCGACCAGAAAGAGGCAAAGAAATGGGAATGATGTGCCCCAGTGACACTGTATTTACAAAAGAAGGCTGAGGGCTGCGTTTGGCCCCAGGGCAGTAGTTTTTGGACACCTGCTCTAGCTGCTCAGGACAGTGCCATTTGTACTGAGAAACAGATAATTTGCTTTGCTTTTAGGATAATTTTCTTCTGAAGTTCTGGGGGCTTTGCCCATTTGTGAAGCTCTGGGTGAATGCTGGAATTTTTGAGGTGTTGATCTAATTGCTTTGACAGCTTAGACTGTCAGGTTACTTCATTGTTGGCGTGGGAGAGATTAGAATTGCCGCATTCCACAGTCGCAGCGGGTTGTGTGGGGAATCAGCATACACTGCATTTAGTGCTAGCATTTTCTACAAAACACTCAAGTTTTGTTTGTTTAGTTTAATAGTGAAGACAAGAGAGAAGCAATTCCTGGCCCACTGCTGATGGCTACTTGCCTTGGGGAATACACTAGTCACCCTCTTCCCAACTTTCAAGTGTCAGGAACAGTGCTTTGTAGGACAATTCAAGAACGCTGGACATTGCACACCACCAGTCTGGGCTATTCCATGATTCTCTTCTGTGTCTCAGGCCCAGCATGTGATTTTTATGTCTCTTTTCAGCCCCCTACCCCTTACATGGAAGGAAACCATCCCTCTAGGTGTAACAGTGTTTTTAGACCCCACCTCCACTAAAGGTAGCCCTGCTTGTACTTGGTTATAACTCCAAATGGAAAAATAAAATAAAAAGAAAATCCTAAGACCTTAGAAACTGAGACAATTACTTATTTCTTCCTTCTAGCTCCTCCGTGGGCTACCTCAATAGCCCATTTCCTTAGCAGTCCTCCTACCTTTTCTCCACTTCAGGGACTGTACCCACCCTCCTGGAAGGAAAAGAGAACCAACCTTTGTTTCCCAAATATTTCAGGTTCTTGGCCTCCTTATTTCTGTTCACAGTTTTTTCCAAGGAGGTACAATCAAGGCCACCCAATTATTGCTCAATAAACAGTTAATGGGCAAAACCTTATAAGCATAAATAGTCTACCAACTAAGAATACTTAACGTTCCCCCTCCAAATGTGTAGCTTTCTTCCCCCTAATCCTTTGGAACTGATATCTAAAGTATCTTTGGAAAGGGGCAAAGAGCAATCACCTTCACCCATAGTCCCAACCATGAGAGTTGCTTTATAAAGAATGTAAACATATTGTGTTCTTGACTTTAAAAGCCAGTACATTAATGCTTACCTTTCACCTCTACCTGTAGATAGAGGGGAGAATAGAGAGCACTGCTTTTCCTTTCTACATGCTCTTCAATGTGCAAGTATATATTTTAATAACTTCCAAGTTAAAATATGCATATTTCACTTGCATAGCAAACTTGTGTTTCATAGACAACTTTGCTTTATTTAAACATAAACACCCAGAAGGAACCACCCTCAAATTAAGGGCATTTTAGTAAGGGTGATTGGAATGGGTCGTCTCATTTTCATACCTTGTTGGCAAGTGGAAAAAAAATGAAACACCTTGTAAGAAGAGAATTCTGTTCTGATTGGTGAGGTCACAATGTCTAAAGGCTAACACCCTTGAAATCATGAAATTACTCAGAGCCTGTAATTTAAACTTTATTTCATATCTATCGTTAAATTACACAAAATCAGTGAATGGTTTATAAAGCTACACCATTGGACAGATGTTTACAGTTGAAATCATGATTTACATGATGATGTCAAAATGTATATTTATAACATCCCCTATATACAATCATCAGTATAGACAGAGAAAATGCACTTAATCTTTGCAAACCATGCATACCACAGCAATAACACAAGAAAGAATTTTCTGTAACAAGCTTTTCCACTGGCTCAGGCTTCATCCTGCTTTCCGAGAGTACCTAGCAGTTTTAAGAGCAAACATCTTCGATCAAAACTAAACAAAATTGAAATACCATAGTGATCTACAGACTATTTTAAAAACACAACGTACACAAAATAGTTTTACTCTGAAACACTTTGACTTCCAGGTGTGTTTTTTAAAAAAATTCCTTTCGATTTTAGGTCTCAGAATTCCCAGGCCTGCAATACTGTCAGACAAAACAAAAGCTAAAAATAGTGATACAAGCTCAGAGTCAAGAAAGTCCATTTTGAATCCAAATACTCAGTTTCTTGTTCAGCGCGTGACCATATTATTACAGATAAAACTGGATTATACACATGAACAGCTTGTACAAGATGTGACTTTATGATCACACTTCTAAGCATGTCCCTCCTGAAAATATGAATGTTACTTCCAGTCACCTTGTTTGATTTATAGCCAAGAGGTTAGTGTAAGTCCTTACAGAAGTGTAGCAAAATCCATAAAATGAAAACTGCCTAGAAACATGGTGCTTTGACAGCACGGTGGGTTACATACTTCTTTTCACCTTGCTCAATTCATAACTGATACCATAAAAGTCATTTTGCAGAGACTTACACTACCAAATCACTCTCATTAATTCATACATTCCTGATACTTAGCCTCATTGCAGAACACTCTTTACTTTTGTTCTTTGTTAAGGAAAAACCCGGCAGAAGGGTTTCTCCAAAATATCAAGGTGCAGCTTTTGGTGTTACTGAATAACTCTGGCTATCCTAATGCTTACTCTACCATTTTTGGCTCTTGTAATTGTCTACAAATCTGTCAACATGAAAAAGAATTAAGGGGCTAGAGATAGGCAGCCCAACTGGAAACGTTACAATAAAGATGTACAAAAAGTAAGTAACAGTTCACATTTCAAGTTCAATTCTATCTGATCAAGAGTAACTTCAGCAATATTTGTAGACACTTTATCCTGTGCAAGAGTTTCTTGATAAGGACCTCACTACACAAACATTGATAAGACAACTCTATAGAAGGAAAGTCCTGACTTTAATCCAGGATTAGATACCACAATAAATTCAGCAACACGCCATTTAGATGATGAAGAAAGATTCTATACATGGGTTAGTTCGGAATGAGCACAATTCCGAGAAGCCTTGAAATGAATGAGAAGCAGCGCCAAAACGATTCCAGAATTGTTGAAATTACAGTGCCCTGAAAGTGTCTGGAAATTAGATCTTTACATCAGTGTTCCGTTTGGGGAAAAAAGTGTTTCGTTTCATCTGAGATACACCCTGTTTAAAACCTTTAAATGGTAAAAGGTAGAAAAAGTTTAAAATTTTAAACATCTCTTAAATAATAAGATATGAGTCCTGTTCTTGAAAAGCCAATATTTTTTCATAAAACTACCCATGTTCGGGAGAGGAATTTTTCATTTTTACAGTTTGGTGAAATTTATAAGCAGTTGTTACTCTATTTAAGTAGGATCCTTGTTAAAGTCAGAAGAAAATGAAAGGCTTTGTGTTTTGTTTTAGCCATGTTATGTTTATACTTATGCTCACCCCTGGGGAAAAAACATTTGCTTCTAAGAAGGAAGGTCTTAGTGTCTCATGAATAATTTAAAGTCCATTTCTTAGCCATAAGTTAAATGGTCACATTTTATGCTTTCATTTTGTCTCCATAACTAATTTAAGAACTTCTTAAAATATCTAAACAGCAATTTCTGGTGAGTCTGGTTTGGCTTTGGGATTTCATAAATAGTCCAACCAGAAAAAAAAAAAAGACAATTTAATTATATATTCGGATTTGTTTCACCCACGCACAGTATAACGTTGAATTGAAAGGCAACTGTAAAGGCAACATCTAAACTTTTTTGAACTTCCAGAATTAAGAAAGCAGGATGTGTTTGGACACTTTCATCTTTTAAGATAATGCCATCTCTTCAGTGGCGCTTTGGGAGAAGTGTGCACAAGCCTTTCTGAGCCATTTAACGCCATTTCTCTACACTGCCTATGTAGTCGTTGGTGCCATTGCTGGTGTTGCTATCATTCTGCTCTTGGCCTGGGTTCTGCTTCTGGCTTTCCCGGTTCTCCCCCTGCCTCAAACTCTGAGTCACATTCTGAATCGGATTCTGAGTCAGATTCTGATTGGCATTCGGATTTGGGTTCTGACTCAGATTCTGACTCGGATTCTGGCTCTGGCCCTGACTCTGGCTCTGGAAATGGGTTTGAAGGAACCTTCCCTTCAGAAATTTCCTTTGTTCCTGACGCTTTCGCCTGGCCTCCTGGTGCTCCTTCTGCCTCATAAACTGATACCTTTGCAAAAAGAGATCTTTTGCATAGCTGTACAACTCCATATCCAGAAAATTCAGCCCCTCAATACGCTTCTGGGTCTCCTCACTGATCTCCACACTAGAAGCCCTAGTGGTATTATACTGGGTAAAGGGTGAGATAAAGTTCATGTTGAAGGTTTTCTCGAACAGATATTGGGTCTTCCGCTGAAACTCAGTGAGGCCGAAGAATGCCATGTGCTTCAGATTCGATTTGGCACTTTCCAGAAGGACCTTGTTTCTTTGCTTTTCCGGCATGACAGAGAGGTTGTAGCAGCCTACCAGGGTCAGGTCAGAGAGCATGCGTACCTGGCGGTTGTTGGCCAGATTATAGGGACAGTCCATGAACTCTTTGAGGGGGCAGCCAGACCAGTCATCACCAGTGTAGCAGCTGGGCAGCTCTTCAGAAGTCGGGGGCCTTCCATCGCAGACATGCAGAGACGCTTTCCATGTCGCCCCTCTCTGGACATGCCTCCACTCACTCAAGTACCGTGACACTGGGTCTCGGAGAATGGTGATATAGTGGAAGTTCCTGGGGACAAAATACCAAAAGCAACAGTCAAAAACTGTGGGTGACTTAAGTGAGTCAGGGAGGTACGTGGCAAATGTGATGTTGCCCGGCCAGTAAGGAGGGCCGAGTGGGAATGATGGGAATGTGACTGCACTTGTCCTGTGAACTATGCTGCAGTCCCCTCTCTGAGTCCCACTAGCCTGGACACAGAGCTCATTTTCTCACCCAGTTTGTTGCTACTTCACCTAAAGCAAGTATGGAAAGGTTAGACTCAAGACATCGATGACGTTTCATGCTCTTCATCCCTACTGACCATGGCATGGAGACTGAGTAGAAGCAAATGACTTACTAAAGTGAAATGAAGTTGATGAGTGAGCTCAAATGCTGATCGTTCTTTTCTTTTCTTTTCTTTTACAGTTTTGGCCCCGCAGGCTTGAACCCACTACCCCTGGTATGTGGGGCCTGCACCCTACTCCTTGAGCCCCAGGCGCTGCCCCTGATCTTTCTTATTAAATATGCATAACCACTTTTCCGAAATCTAGTATAATTTAGGTATCTTATTTAAGAAAAAAACAAAACCTCTTTGAAAGACTGATACGATACTCTCGATTCCGGCCATTGTCATAATATAGCTCATACGTTATGAAAGTGGAATGTAGATAGGCAGAGCAGTCCGGAGGCCTCCAGAAATAAACACTGCGGTTAGTCACTGACTGAAATAGACATGGTAGCTGCCAGTGGCATATATGCAAGCTGCTGCGATGGTCCAGCCTTTGCTCACACGATATTCCCAGGATAGGAAAGTTAACTCTGTTGGCTCCAAAATGTCCCATTTCTTTACCTATTGAAAGGACATGTGGGTGTCAGCAAGTGTGGAGGCTTTGCTGCCTGGCTGTCTTCTCTTTAGAGCTTCAAACAGATGAAGTTCTTTGCTCAAATAGCAGACTAACATTTAAAGTCCACAGGGACACACTCTCATCCAGACACAGTGGACGCACTCACACGCACCACACTCCAGAAACATCAAGGCTTACGATGCGATCAGGCATACTCAAAGAAACTGCCCTGGAACTGTGCTTTTCATAAGAAATGAGTTTCCATTCAGGTACAACGGAGGAAGGATGAGGTCACGGAGGGCACAGTGTGGATGGAAAACAACAATAAACACTGAATATTAGCATCCACATTCTTAAAGGAAAGCTGGAGAAAAGCCTGCCACTTTTCTGAAGTATTCATTCCCATCTGAGGCAGTCAGTGGTGCACGGAAAGCCAAAGGGAGCCTACTAAACCACCTGCCCGCCTGACTGCTGGCTGGTGTTCTGGGAGGAACCATTTCTCCCAATTCTTGGGCATCCAGCAACTCAAGCACCTTGAGATCTGGGTTCTGTTCCCTCTGCCTGGAATGATCTTCCTTCTTTGACTGGAAAATTCTACTGATCCTTCATGCTCCAGCTCAAGCACCATCTCACTTTTTAGAAAATTAACCTCATCCCTTGCTGTCCACCATGACTTCCTCCCCTATGTGGCCAGAGCACTTCCACAGTGACTTGTTATGATTCTGCTTAAACTTTATTTTCCAGGACAGGGGCTGTGTCCTATGCTGATGATATGAGTAACCCTCATCCCATCCATTCCAACTTTGTACTTTGACCTTTCTACCTGGCACAAAGCAGAATCTCAGTAACTCCTTCAGCTTCTTATTTAATGAACTATTCTAGAGGAGAGGAAGGAGAGAACTGGAGACATACTTCATCATATAAAAACTCTGAGCAATCCTCCAAATGGGCCTTGCAAACCTCACAAGTTTTTCTGGAATCATCATCACTTATCTCACTACTTTTCCTAAGACCTGACCTTGGGAGGGGCACTAAACTTCATCTCTGTACGGAGCCACTGCAAGAGTAGCAGCTTGTGTTCCCCAGGAGCCTTTACCAACAAAGATGATTATTCTGCCCGTGGGCTCACTGCTTCCACGTCTAGCTTTAATATTTACTCATTCATTCATACATTCAGTACATATTTATTGAGCCTTAGGCCTTCAGGCAATAGTTTAGTGGCAATTAGTCTGATTATTTGGAAAGAAAGAAATTTATTAGGTCCAGTGACACATTTGGATTAACCTTTCAACCGGCTTTTCCAGTCATGCATTGTAATGGGGGCTGCTGAGCATTCCAAACCCCCATAATGGAGTCACCTTCATGCTTAGCTGACAGCCCTCCTGCCCTAATTTGTTTTATTGGCTTAAGCCTACAGTGACATCTTCTGGTAAATCTTAAGAGTGCACCACCGTGCAAGTCTGAGGCTCTCCTTCCTAAACACTTGCCCTTGCCTTTCAGACCAAACAGATCCCAGCCATCAAGGTTAGTGTCAGCATCAATGTTAAGTAAGCACCATCCTCACAGGAAGAGAGAAGGTAACAGAGAGAGTCAGAGACGGACATTCTGAGAGTCTCTCCTGTTATGCATGTGTGAATCAGAGGTCGCTTAGTGCTCCTATGAGATAAGTACAGCCCCGTGTGGCCAGCCTCAGTCTCTCCATCAGTGTTTTCCAACCTTTCTTATCTCATGGTACACCTGAACCTCCAGTGAAACCTCCATGGCCCACTTAAATTATGATGATCCATAAAAGACTGAAGTAAAGACTATATACTCGCTGTGCTTTGAACTTCTTTCAAAAATAAGTTAATTAATGATCTTGACAAATGTTCACAGCACACCTAAGATCCTCTCGGGGCACAGCATTGAAAAATCCCTGCTCTGCAGTGTAGGGGCTATCACTGCAGCAGAGAAATGAGAGGGGCCTGCACACATACACGTGTGTAACTTCCGTGGTAATAGCAGACACCTAGAATCAGGTGACAATATTTCTGGAGATTCAAGGAGTGTGGAAAGCCCCTGTGATCCTGGGGAAGTCGTTTGGGGGCCTGTATTGCCTCAACTGAAAGCACTCACTGCTGCTGGAAAATACGACCCAATAGGTAAGAAAAAAGATCTGCTAGAGGGTAGATGTCCAGTGTCCAGAGGCCCCCCGAACTGTGTGGTGTGTTGGAGGTGGGAAGGATGCCACGCCTTCCTCTTGTTCCTTTTCTCTCCCCGCTCCCCATCTTCTTTCTTTTACTCCCTGCTCTCTCTCTTTCTCATCTCTCCTCCCCATTCTCTTCCTTTTCTCTAACATAAATAAAATTTATCAAAATCAAAAGAAAAAGAATCCAGGATTTTCGTTATTTGGAGGGAGGAGCTTTCAGGGCAAAATCAGAGAAACCATGTTCCCAAGCAGAGCACCTGGGATGGGGAAGCCCAGCCTGATGGGGATGTGGTTGGGGAGGTCGCTGGACACAGACAGTGGTAAACTCCCTGTGGTCGGCTCAGGCCAGTTCAAGACTTGCCTGCTCGCAGCACCAAATATGTGTCTGGCACTGAAACAGACACTGGGGACCCAGCCATGGATAAGATATGGAGAAGAAAGAGGGGCAAACTGGGTTGGGTCAAAGCCACCTGGAGAACTGTCTTGCAGTAGAAGGTGGCAAACCTTTAACTGTGCTGTGCTTATAAGGGTACCATGGGCATACAGAAGCATCAGACAGTCATTAAATTAACCCAAGTAACTTCTGGGGAGTTTTAAAATGCAGCCCTTGGTGATTTTAATTAAGTGATGCATTTGGTCACAAGAGAATCCTGTATTATGTTAGAAATACTGAAGAAATTATTTCCATATAATGTGGTATTAACAACTGGAGTGAGTGCAGGGTGTGATGAGTGCACTTCGCAGTGACTTATAGCTTAGCCTAAAGGTAGGGCAAGAGTTCCTACAGTTTTATTTTGAAATACAAGTAAGAATTAGATGAGGCAAGGAGAGGGGAAAAGAGGTTGAGACAGAAAGATCAGCATGAGCAGTGGCACAGAGGTATAAACGAGCCTGTTGCATGAGAGAAAAATATATTTTAAAAATCTTAGCAGGGCCGCACATGGTGGCTCACACCTGTAATCCTAGCCCTCTAGGAGGCCGAGGCAGGTGGATCCCTTGAGCTCAGGAGTTCGAGATCAGCCTGAACAAGAGCAAGACTCCATCTCTAAAAGTAACTGGGCATTGTGGCTCATGCCTATAATCCCAGTACTCTAGGAGGCCAAGGAGGGTGGATTGCTTGAGTTCAGGCTTGAGCTTTGAGCCCGGGCTGAGCAAGGGTGAGACCCTGTCTCTAAAAATAGCCGGGCATTGTGGTGGGTGCCTGCATCCCAAGCTAGTTGGGAGACTGAGGCAAGACTATGGCTGGAGCCCAGGAGTTTGAGGCTGCTGTGAGCTAGGCTGATGCTATGGCACTCTAGCCTGGGACAGCACAATGAGACTCCATGTCAAAAAAAACTATCTTATAGCGAGTTAAGGAGTAGTGTCGGGAACTGAGGCTGAAACAGTAACCAGGGCCCTGTAAAAGACCTCCAATTTCATATTACAGAATTGAGACTTAATTCTGTAGGCAACAGGGAGGCCTTGAAGGGGAAGAGTTGTAAGCAGGCACATGACATGATGAGATCTGTATTTTAGAAAGGTCATTACGTAGTATAGTGTACAGATATGAAATTAAGGAAATTAGTTAAGAAGCGACTGCAGAAGACAAAGCAAATGAGAAGGAGGGGCTGAAAAGAGAAATACTTAGCAGGGAGAAGAGACAAAAGGAATACAGGGAAAAGGGAGGGGGAGTTTGAATCCCTCCCAGGTCTCTAGATCTGAGGTGCCTGTGGGACACCTGAGGAGAGAGTTGAATGGACAGATCTAGCACTCAGAGAGCAACGTGGCTGAAGATAAAACTATGGAGTGGCCAGCAGCCCAGGATGGTCTACTTTGGGGTCTGTTTTTAATTCCATTTATGCAGCTTCAGATATTTGAAGACAGCATTCATATACCCCCAGGCTTTTCTTCTTTATGCGAAAAATAGTTTTCGACTATTCTCTCTGCTGCTTCAAGGCCCCTCATTATCCTGTTGTTTTCCCCTGAATGTGCTCTACTTTACTGGAACATGGCCCTCCAAGGATGATGTGATAGGCGACAAGAAAGCACAATCTATCATCACCTTCCTCCTTCCTGACACCGTTTCTCTTCAAGTGGCCTCAGATCACATGGCAGTCATGACACACTCCAGACACACAGTAAGCTGATTTGTTTCATTCTTTCACACATATGCCATTTCAAAACCCAATCTATATTGTCCTGGACTGATGCAGTTTATCTGGGGTCTGGTTTAATTTCTTCTCATTAGAATAAATCTAAGCTTGTCCAAAACACATCTGGGTTCTGATTATATCCCCCAATATCTTCACCATGCCTTCTTGTTCCTGTTGGCAATGTCTATTGTCAGGCATTGATCAAAACAGAACAAGAAGCAGGGGAGAGCAAGTCTGTGACATTGCTAGGAATCTCACTTCAGGTTGACGTGAAACTGAAGGGCGCTGCTGAATGGACCGACTTAATTTGAAATGAGCAAGGCAAGCTCAGCCCCAGGAAAATCTACTGGGCCTGTTTCAGTTAGTGGTAAATGGACAGGATCATCTTGTGACCAAATGTGTCACAATTAAAATGACCAAGTGTCGCATTATAAAATTGGAGTCATAACTCCCCAGAAGTTACTTGGGTTAATTTAATGACTGTCTGCTGCTTCTGTATGCCCATGGTGCCCTTATAGGCATGGCAATGTTAAAGGTTTGCTATATTGTATTTCAAGACAGCTATCTATGTGGCTTCGACCCAACCTAGTTTGCTCCTCTTTCTTGCTAGGAGATTGGGAGGAACTGCCTGAAACAGCCAGCACCTTATTCCTGTCCCTTCTAGGAAATGTAACATGTTGAGTTAGGGATGACCTGCCCTGGACAGCCCAGGCTTTGTTCCTCTCTCCCCCCGAAGGAAGATGTCCTCCAAAGCTTGGCCCAGTGAATCACATGGCCCCTGACATCTATAACCCAGGACAGGCTGTCTTTCACTGCCTTTCAAGTGAGGCATGCATAGCAAGACACCAGCTTTCTTGATTCTTAGGAAACTGGCTCACAGTGGAGTGAAGGCTTCTTCTGCCCCTGGCTGCCTCTCTGTAAGTATTAAGTCCGCTTCCCATGATTTGTTGCTTACGAGTGTGTTCTGTCTCACAAGACTCAGACAAGTTTGTAACCAGTTCACACTGAACCTGCTTTCCATCTACAAGTCTAGGCCAACTTGGTCCTGTCACTGATAAGCAGTTATGGAAATAATAACAACCAATGAAAGAGTTGTTCAAGCAAGAAACCTAAGGGCCATCCTCAACTCCCCTCTCTCTCTCTCACTACCAACAGTTAAACATTCCCTTAACTCAGTGGTTCTCAACCTTTCTAATGCCTTAATGTAAAAAGTAGTCGCTACCCACAGGTTGAGAGCTGCTGCTAACTCCTGGTGATTCTAGTTCTTCTTGGCTCTGGAATCTCTTCTTTCCATAACTGCTTGGGGGAAGGCCCTGGTCACTTCTCTATTGGATCACTGCAGCAGAATCCTGGCCCAGTCCTACATCCCTTCCCACCCCACAATGACACATACCTGCCCTGCTATTCCTTAGTTAGGTCCCCTCCATGGCTCCCTATGAATTATGACATGAAGTTCAAGCTCCTCCACATGCTAGACACAGCCATGTGGGACCTTTCTTTCTGTCCAGACTTATTTAGAGTGAGCTGTCTCTACACACGTCTTTATCAACTGTGAGTGATCCATCCCCTACCTGGCTCTCAACTCTGGGTCATTTGGCAATATCTGCAGATATTTCAGTTTTCACTGCTTGGGAGGGAAGAGTTGCTACTGACATCTAGTGAGTCAAGTCCAGGGGTACTGCTAAACTTCCGACCTACCACACACAGCCTGCCCCTACAAAGAATTATCCAGCCCCCAATGCCAATAGTGCCAAGGCTGAGAAATCCTATAATCTAATTTTCCAAATTGGTCCCAGGTCATAATCCTAGAGGCCCCTTGCCTTTGTATATGGGGGACCTAGTCTTTTGAATGGCTTCTATCTCTTCTTTGTAGGTTACTTGGCAACATTCTCCGAAACTCAACTCAGAGATTGCCTCTTCAATGAAACCATCTTTGACCTCCCTTGGCAGACTTTAACACCCCCTTCTCAGCTCCAGCTGCCCTGGAATTCTCTCAGTGTAACATTTATCACCCTGTGATGTATGACCAAGTGAGTTTTCTGCTGGACTATGAACTCTGGGAGGGAAATGACCATGTATCATTTACCAACATTAGCTCCTCAGGGCCTGGCACAATATTTGACATGAAATAAGTGATCAGTAAAAGACTGTTTAATGAATTTCTGCAGTGGAAGCAGCAGAGCTTAGGAAAAGCTAATAGGAAAATGTTTATCTTATTCTTTGATAAGGAAAAGCCACTAGATGTCACTATGAAATAACAGATATACCATTTTATACCTGTGATAGAGCAGTCAAGGAGATCTAAGTGTGAAGAATATTTAGTTATATTTAGCCATTGTCTCTTGATGTTTTGTACAGTGGCCCAATTTAAAAGAAGGCTGAAAAATTTAAGGATATTAAAAATAACTAAATGGTTAAAAACAAGCACCATTTTTTAAAAATTCTTATTTTAGTAGACTTCTGGAAAAGGGGGCCAACTGCTAAGTCATGGAATTCTAGACTTGTCAGCGCAAAAAGAAACCTTTGAGATAGTAAACAGTCTAGATCTCTGTTTGTCAACCTTTTTTTTAAATCTCACGGCACACTTTAACCTATAGTTAAATGTCTGTGGCACACTTAAATTATGTTCATCAAAAGAAATAGAGTGAAAAAAAGAATATACTTTGCTTTTAACTTCTTTCAAAAATAATTTAATTAATGATCTTTAAAAATTTTCGAGGCACACCTAAGATCCTCTTGTGGCACACCAGTGTGCTGTGGCATCCCGGTTGGAAATCACTGGTCTAGAGCAAACCCTTCCCTTTAATGGTAGGAAAATAGAGGCCCCCAAAGAGAGGCAAGGACTTGCTCACAAGTCACAAGTTACCAATAGCCCTTGAGAAATCTAACTGTAACGCTTAAGGCCTAAAGTTTTAATGGACTCAATCTTTGTGTCTGTTAATTACATAGGATGGCACACTCAACCAGGCCTGAAAGAACTCACTAACCCTCATAAAGGGTGCTGGGAGTGAGCACTTCCTTACACCAAGTGCCATAGCCAGGAGCTGGGGTGCTTTGTGCTTGGCATTTATGTTAATTACTAACAACCCGGTGAAACATATATTATTATTCCCATATTGAGGATGAAGAAATTGAGACTCAGAGGGAGACTATTTGACCCAACGTCACACTCAAGTTAAACATGGGTGTTCAGGCTAGATCCTGATTGCTCTGACTCCAGAAACTGTATTCATCCTATTCCAGTGCTAGGATGGGTGTTCAGGTTAGATCCTGATTGCTCTGACTCCAGAAACTGTATTCATCCTATTCCAGTGCTAGGATCCAGTCCAGCACAAACCCAGGACCTCCACATCCATGAGCACACAAAAGTGGTTCTCAAATAGTGGCCCCAGACCAGCAGCATCTGTATCATTTGGGAACTTGTTAGAAATGTACATTCTTGAGTCCACTTACTGAATCTGAGACACAGGGCTTAGAGCTCAGCAGTCTGCATTTTAAGAACCCCTCCCTGATATTCTGATGTGTGTCAAGTTTGAAAAGCACTGTTCTAGGTATGTGGCTTCAGAGCACCGAAATGTCTGAGATCCCAGGAGGCTAGTGTGCAGACAAGCCAAGGGAACCCCCAAGTGCAAGCCCTAGCTCCTCCCTGTACTCCTTAGAGAAGTCCTAGATCCCCACATTTCTGTCAAGGGCAAATCCAAGGAATGTTGCCCAGGCAAAGTTCTGAGGATCGTGCTATAAGCCTGCTTTCCTTTCAGGCTACTGGTTCACGAAAGGCCAGGATAAGGTTTTCCCTGCACTACTCAAAGGGGAAATAAATACCAAAGCCATTTTTTTTAAACGAAAGAAGGCCAGCAAACCTGTAGCAGTGAAGGTCATAGGCGTGATCAATAAAAAGTTAATTTAAGAAAGGAAAATTCTTAGCTCAAATCAATAGGAGTGAACATTTTAGTATACCTATGGCTTAGTTTTGTATTTTGTTAGAGGTTCAGTCTTTGCACATCTTGTTCTTGGAGTAATGATGAGTGGGTAGAAAAACAAGAACTGCGGTTTGGTGGTCCTATGGAAATTCTGCAGACAGTGTATATGACATTGAGTCATTAATGCTGAAGCTTAGTCCCCTTCCTTGGCTAATGATGTCTAAATTAAGTGCATGGATCCTCCCATCACATAGAAAAGACTCAAAGCAAGGAGGATGACCTTCAGATCAAACAACATTAATATTTGAACACAGACTACATAAAAATATAGGAAATTGAATCAAAGAGAAATATACCTGTGACAGGACTGGATCTCTCAAGCCCTGGAATGGCTATTTTAACTGGCTTTCTTATGTGGCTCATCTATTGGCAGTCCCCAAAAAGCAGATCCATAAATACCGTCAGCAGTAGTGGCAGAAGCCTCATGCAAGAAGCGTGAGACCTGGCTGGGGGACTACTTTGAAGAGGGTGGACACTCATTTTGATGTGTTGTTTTTGGTATGTATGTCACAACAGTCTTGTGGCTTAGTAGTCAGGCTTTATATAGGGAAAAGAGTGAGCCACTGCATTGGAAGACAGTGGATTAAATAGTCACCCATGATTTCATTTCCTTGTCATCACAACACTGGAAAGCCCTAAATGACCTGGACACTGAGCCCTTCTTTTTCTCTTTAAGTTAATGATGTGGGTTCATGACATAGCCAGGCTTCCTGGGCAACCCACAAGATGGAAAGCAAGGTCAGCCTTGAGGGCCCAGTGATCTGTGAGACAACCAAGACCTACATTGGTCCCTTTAAGTGATTAACTTGACTCCTTAGCTGGGCGTAACCAATTCAGGCAGACCACTTACTGGACACAAAACCAAGTGGGAAGAGGCCGAAGGTCTCACACCCACTAAACATGCATTCAGTTCTCATGGCAGGAGTTTTTGGCTCTTCTTCACACCTCACTCCAAGGAACCATCCTGTGTCTATAAAGTCACACTTTAATTAACTGATATTTTCCCTCTTGTTAACTGAAAATAAACTGATCTGTGCATAGTATGGGAACACTCAATGGAGCACACATGGGCTTTCATTAAACAGAAGGATGTTTTTTTTCTATAACATTCTTCTCTTTTTTCTACAAAGCAGGAAATTTTTTTTTCTTTGTTGAAAAGAAGGAAGATTTCTAATGTCTGTCAATTCAAACTCAAGGTGGAATTCTTCACAGGATCAGTCCTGGTGATATTTACTTCTTTTTAAAAGAAATTGCTCTCCTCTTTTCCAAAGCCCAGTAGGTTCCAAAGCACATCAATCTAAGGGCTCTTGCAGTGAAAAATCTGAATTCTTTAACAAGATGTGAATTCCAAGCTTTATGACCCATAGTCAGCAGCTTTTACCGAGAATCTACTCAACTGCTTGGCATCATGAAAAGTTTTGTAGTTTACACTGCCTCTCCCCAGAATTTCTGCATTCTAAAATTATTTTGTCAGTCTCGGTTCATTAATACTTAGTGTGTTGTGGAATTGAAATGAACTTTTAGAGAAAAATCCCTTCAAGGTGCAGATGAAGTACCTGGGGCCCCAGGAAGGATACAGTCTCCCCAAGTCACATGGAGGCCAGTTCTGCCACTGATTAACAAATTCGGCCTTCCTGAGTTTTTCGTCTAGGAATTCCCCCCCGCCGCCCCCGTCACACAAACAGAACTTTGCAGCTTACTGAATGTTTCTTTATGCCACCCCTGGTCAAACTGCCTCCCCGGAGGGTTGGCTTATGGGGCAGCCAAGGATAGGAGTTGCTACTCTTCCTTCTCCCAACCCTGAAACAAGCGTGGACGTAAGTAAGGAAGAGTGAGTGAGCTCCAAATTCTAGTGGATAGGAGGAGGCCTGGGAAATTTCTAACTGTCTCTACTGGAACCACTATTGTTTGCTCTATGAATAAAAATCCCTAGAGTCTCTTGTCTTGGGGATCCATCCCTCCTGTCCTGCCTTTTCAGTGCATCTACAATAAAATATGCTACCTTGTTCTAGGTCTCAACTAAAACATAATAAACTGGGACCTTTGTGGAATTCAATTCAGGAACGGGCATGCACAAGGAGGGGACATAGTGTCCTTTTAGCCCTGGAGGTAAAGGGCTTGACTTTGTATTGCAAGGCAAATATTTAATGAGTCCATGATGAATGTTATCAATTCTGGGGGTCCTAGAAGTTGCCACTATTAGAACTGTGGGTATAGTGAGGAGGCTGTATATACATGGGGACCTGCTTTCAAAGAGCTTAGAATTTAGTTGGGGAGATAGGGCCACAATTCAGTGAGGGGGGAGATCAAAGTAGAGTATATTGTCAGTTAAGTGCTAATTGTGTCAGAGAGAGTAAGTGCAAAATGAGCTAAGGAAGAAGTAGTTTACTCATGTGCTAGGCTCATCAAGGAAGGCTTCATGGAAGAGGAGGAGTAATCTGACCACATCCTAAAGGATAGAAAGGATTTGACTGGTATGTACACTGTGGTGGAATGGAGAATTGCTGTAAGTATTTTCAAATATACTAAGATTTCTAAGATTCAGAGGAAGGTAAAATGTCTCATTAATTATTATTTATGCTGATCACATACTGAAATAATAATGTTCTGAATATATGAGGTAAAATAAAATATATTATGAAAATTAATCCCATCTGTCTCTTCATTTTCTTTTGATGTGGATATTAGAAGTTGCAAAATTATAGGTATGGTTTGCATTGCTGTTCTGTTTGAAATGCTATTATAGTCAGACTCCCTGGGTTCAAATTCCAACTCTAGCAGTTATTAGAGGTGTCATGTTGGGCAAATAACTTCTCTGTGCTGCTTCTTTTTCTTCTTCTTCTTTTCTTTCTTTTTTTTTTTTTTTAGGAGACAGAATTTCACTCTGTGGCCCTGGATAGAGTGGTGTCACATCATCAGAGCTCACAGCAACCTTAAATACTTGGGTTCAAGGCATCCTCCTGCCACAGCCTCCCCAGTAGCTGAGACTACAGACCCCCACCACAATGCCCAGCCGGTTTTTCTATTTTTAGTAGAAACAGGGTTTGGCTCTTGCTCAGGCTGGCCTCAAACACCTGAGCTCAAGCTATCCTCTAGCCTTGGACTCCCAGGGTGCTAGGATTACAGACATGAGCCTCTGCGAGCCCGGCCTTTTTTTTCTTTTCATATTCAATGTGTGCAAAATCATAGAATGTTTATGAAGATAAAATAAGGCGTTGTACATGCAGTTCTTATAACTGTGCTTATATGATAATTCAACAAATGTTATTATTATTCCTTTTGTTGTTTTTGTCATTAAACAGATAAAGATATTTGGCTAAAAGGTGTTTAACCTTCTGAGAATCACAGAGCTAGTCAATGACAGTCTTTGAGGTCTATGTGACTCCTGAGCCCAGACTCTTGTCCACTGTCCTGGCCGACACCCTGTCTGGCCTTTGCATCCTCACTGTCAGGTATATCTGAATCACCAGCTCGTGTGTTTCTCCCCACTGGGGCCTGATCACAGCCTCAGCAGCCACAGGCCAGGAACACAGCTGGCCTGAGGGGAGCAGGAAATTTGAAGCAGGAGGTAGTAGGATATGCCGGGATGTGAAATGAACAGGCAAGGTCTCTGTGGTTTCTGCAGGCCCCTTACCAAACCCTAGGAATGGGAACTGAGTACTTCAGAGTTGAGAGACCCCGGGGTGGAGGTGCAGCTGGTGACTATTTTAGCCCGAGCTTCCCACTCCACAGATGCTGAAACCAGATAGCCCTCTCTTCCCATCTATTCCCTTCTCTTGCCATCTCCAGCTTGTGAGAAACCCGGAGACATACAGAATCATTCCTTCAGAGACCTCCACAGAGACAAGCAATCAAGTAACAGGCCTTTTTCACATGGTAGGCAGTCAATAAATATTATTTAAGGCAATTTTGAGCCAGCTGTAACCAGCCCCGCTCACTTACCTAGGCCTACTATCTGGGAGGCAGGCAGGCATCTTGAGTATGCTTTGGAGGAATCGTTAGAGGAAACCTAGTCAGGAAAAATGCCTGCTCTCAGCATTGTGCTGTTTTCCAGAACAGCACAGGGGAAAAGTTTTCCCCTAAATAAAGGCTGCCCTTCTTGAGTCCTGGGTTGATTTTAATGAGCTCTAATATTGTCTTAAGGTGCTGAGAGAGATGAAGTGCAAACCTTGGCTTTTGTGGTGAAAGCAGAGACCTTCTTACCCATTTAAACTGTAAAGAATTGGAGCCATTCAGAATTTTAAGGGCTGGCAGGGTCATTCCTCCTTTCCCCTGGGAGTCTTTCTTCAGGTATTTGAGCTGAAAAAGGCACAGTCACTGAATACCATGGCCGTGCTGCATGTGTGGGGAATAAGCGTTGTACACAGTGACAGGCACAGCCTGGTTTCTTTACAATGATAACATTGGCAGTAAAAAAATAACTCATTCATCCCCCGCCCAACCTCAATACTAAAAGTAGCTGATGTCACGCTAGAGTGAGTACAAGCGGGGACAGTGAAGACATGGAAGATCCTGCTAGAACAGGAGTTATTATTATTATTTTATTGAGACAAAGTCTCACTCTGTGGCCCTGGGTGGACTGTGGTGGCCTCATAGCTCATAGCAATCTCAAACGCTCGGGCTCAAGCAATCCTCCTGCCTCAGCCTCCCAAATAGCTGAGACTACAGCTCATACCACAACACCCGGCTAGTTTTTTTCTATTTTTAGTAGAGACAGGGTCTGGCTTTTGCACAGGCTAGTCTCAACCCTCTGAGCTCAGGCAATCCACCTGCCTTGGCCTCCCAGAGTGCTAAGATTACAGGCCTGAGCCACTGTGCTTGGCTGTTTTTCTCCTGGCCTCATGTAATCCTCCAGCCTCAGTCTTCCACAGTGCTAGTATTACAGGCATGGGCCACTAAGCCCTGCCAAAAAGAAATTATTCTGAAGGTTATGTTAGTGGTAAAATATACAAGAAATTCTGTAAGTTGTGTAAGTCAGAGGTTGCTTTTTCCTGGTGCAGATGAACGACTTTGGACAGATGTGCTTCCCCTTTAAGACAAAAAGAGGACCTCCCCTTGCATCAGTGGCCTTTCACTGGATAGCCAGGACGCCAGGTCCCCTAACCATCCCTTCCCCACTCACAGTATGCTCCTTGAGGCCACAATTTAACATCACACTATAATGTCCTGAATCTTAGAGAAAAGGCATTTTTGTAGCTGTCCAAATGTGACAGAATGGGAAAATTTATATAGTATGTAAGGTCAGACAACTATGCATGTTGTGAAATGTATGAGGTCGGACAATTAAGTTCATGAGTTCATCTTAGGAAAAGTGACACATGCCTCATTGCTGAATATTACTATGGTCACCTTGGAAGTACTCCCCTTAGGAAGCTATGCACTGATGCACCGAGTCCACCCTCCAAAGCACTTTTTCTAGGATGAGTTTGTCAACTTAATTGTCATACCGCATGACAACAGCTCTGAAAGCTATTCCAGAAAAACAGTTCCAAAGTTGCTTTGAAGGCCTCTCAGGTCACCTACTCCAGTCACTTTAACAATGAGGATGCCTAGGCCTGGAGATGAAGGGTAGGGACTTGTCCAGGGTCACATGGCCAGTCTGTGGCAAAGCCAAGGCCCCAAACCAAAGTCTCTGACTCCTTGCTCCATTTAATGCTCAAGGTGACCAACAAACAGGTACCAGCTTTAGAAAAAGGTAGCCCTTCAGTTTGGTAGAAGCTCACTTATTCTCCACTGCAAGCTTTGGAGCCCATAAAGAAGGATTCAAAGTCAATGCTTGCATTCAGAGAGATGTCTGACCTTGACTTAAGGCAAGTGCTGGAGAGCAGCGCCTTTCTTGGACTCTTTTCATTCATCATTTACTGCGAAGATATGTCAATGGGAAGTCACATTCACTTACGTGCTGCATGAGCCACCTACAGAGCTTTCCCTCCTGGCTTGGCTTTCCTTCCTGGAATTGAGTTTAATTCTCAGAGATAGTGACCCACAGCAAGGTGGATTTGAGGGCACAGATAATCACTCTCAATGGCTTCACCCTTCCTACAACGCTTTTTCAAAAGGGTCATCAGAAGAAAATCCATTGCTATCAATGCATGGGAGAAGGAAGGGAGGGAGGGAGGAAGAAACGAAAGAGGGAAGGAGGGAAAGAGGAAAGGAGGGAAGAAGAGAAGGAAGCAGGACTGCTAAATAACAATCAGAAATTTCAAAGGATTCCTACCGTTCTTATATCCTTAGTCCCGCACTGAGCCCCATGAAGTATACAGGACAAGATATAAAATTCCCAAACAAAGGAGGTGTCTTATCTAAGGATACACAAGTAGACAGCAATGGGTCTAAGACCAGAATCCAGGTCTCTTAACTCCCAATTTGATGTTTTCTGTTGCATTAAGACCCAAGTGGATATCTAAACAGTCCATTTCTCTTGTTTTATCTTTTTTTTTTCTTGAGACGGAGTCTCACTCTCTTGCCCTGGTTAGAGTACCATGGCGTAATAGCTCACAGTAACCTCAAACTCTTGGGCTTGAGCAATCCTCTTGCTTTCAGCCTCTGGAGTAGCTGAGGCTACAGGCACCCGGCTACTTTTTCTATTTTTAGTAGAGACAGGGTCTTGCTCTTGCTAAAGCTTGTCTCAAAACCCTGAACTCAGGCAATCTACCCTCCTCGGCCTCCCAGAGTACTAGGATCACAGGTGTGAGACACTGTGCCCGGTCATCTTGTTTTGTCTTACCAACCAGACTGCATATTCCTTAACAGCCACACTACTTGGCACCTCTCCTATCTCTCAGCACAGGGCTCAGTATTTTATGGGAACTTGATGGAACGCCTTCCATGAAGCCTTGAAATTGCCAGGATGATCTTTTCTGCTCTCTCCTGTCTCTGCTACTGGTTCTTCTCCCACTGAACTAAAGGGCCTTGTCCAGCAACCCACACAGGTCCCGTATTCCCCAAACTACCACACCTCTGGCTGCTGCAGAGCTTCAAGCCCCCATACCAGCACCTCCCCAGCCAGAGGAGACCACTGCACTCGCCATATTATTTGAAAGGGTGAAGAAGGCCATGTCTTTTCCAACCCTTCCCCTACTGAGGCCTGGAATCCCACTCTTAATTACTCTCTCCTTTGTCCTTTATGACCCAAAGACCTTGGTCCTTTGACCTTCTCTATCCCTGTCTTATACCTCTCCCTTCCTCCAGGCTTTCCTCACTGCACTCTCTAGGTTTAATCTCCTTGAAATCTTAGATCCAGAAGGAAAGTTATTAGAAAAACTCATTTCCCTAAGGTGCCATGCACTACCAGAAGCATTTCCATTTGAAAGAGGCATCCCCTAGGGGCAATGTGGTACCCTCTTCACTTATGGTAGAATTTTAGGCAGCAGTATGGCAAGTACCATAGGGCAGGAAGCCTCCCTAAAATCATAGCCTGGGCTATTGTGTGCAAGTGAAAGACTGCTTCAATAGTCACAATCAGGAAGCCTGTTCCTTTCTGCTCAAAAGAAAAAAAAAAAGCAAAGGAATTTTAAATGAGACCATTTGGTGACAGTTTTGATCAAATACTTTTTCCTTTTCAGAATCATGAATTGGTCATGAACACACTACGTTAAAACAAGATTTGATTTCCCCAGGGCTATTTTTGAAGTCCTGTTGTTCCCCTATCCCACCTCCTTCCATTTAACATTTCATGAGTCAAGGCATTACTAGAAATGTGTGCGGGAAGAACACCTCGACCTTCAACTTCTACAGGGTAGAAAGAATGTGTTGACAGGTGAAATATGGACAGGTATATTTTGGAGAGACTGGTATAGCTGCATTTCAGTGTACCAGGCACAGTCCAGGTGATGAGTGGGTCACTTCTGAGGTTCCTAAATAATCAGAAATATTTACATTTCTCAGTTCATTTATAAGGATTAAAGAGCTCTTTTTCCAGATCTTTTTTGAAGGCATAGCACCCCATTTCTCCTGTACTTCTAAAAAGTTCTCTGTTGCAAATATTTTTTTTAACAATGCACATTTTCTTCTCTCCATCAATCCTCACAACAAGCCTGAGAAATGGACAGGGCCAGTCTGTTTCATTAACATAGACATTAGTGCACACAGAGGTGAAAGGTCACACAGCTAGTAAGTGATCAAGTTGCATGTGTCTTAAACCCATGTCTAGACGTCCAGACTCATTTTGCTGCCCCATGCCACCTTGCTGATTTTAGTTTCAAATGAAAGGAATGTTGCATGACACACGCAGACAGAGCTCTCTGCTATACTCTAAAGCAGCAGTTCTCAACCTGTGGGTTGCGACCCACAGGAGCTGTATTAAAGGGTCGCAGCATTAGAAAGGTTGAGAACCACTGCTCTAAAGGGATGTGCAACCAGGAGCAGCTTTCGGGGGGGGTGACATGATTTCTGGGGTGCTAGGAAGCACAGGCCATCCCTCTCACAGTTGGTCAGGCAACCACAATGTAGGTTGATTCCTTTGGCTCGAGGATCTGCCTCCTGTGGCGGAGGGGCAGAAGCTAGGCAGCGCAGGGTCAGGAGCCATTAAGACTTATCAGTCATTTAAAAGGGCAGGGACTAAACGGTCACTAAGACATACCTTCTGTGGGTTTAATAATCAGATCCCACATAGGGGCAGGAGTAGATTAGGGCAGGGAAGGGGGTAGCGCAGGGCATGTATAGAAATGGGCATTGAGTATTGAGGGAGGGAAAGGAGGAAAAGGTGGCCGGAAGGAACACTGAGGACCTCAAAGGCAAACCTGGCTGTGTTTGAATTTTGTTGGGGTTGAGGATCTGTCAGGAATCTCTGGTTTAGAAATAAATGTGAAAACAAAGATATAGAAGGTAAACCACATGGCTTTGCAGAGAAGATGAGCAGATTGATTTTCAGTTGAATAGTGCCCACAATTTATCACTAAATTATCGGTCCAGTGTCATCTTCCATCCTCTCACTGTTTCCCCTGCACTGACCCCTAAGCAGAGCCAACTTCTCTTCCCTGCGCTTGGCCCTGCTGCCCCATGCCTTTGCTCGTGCAGTTTCCTCCAGACACAACACTGCCTGCTCTGTCTACCTGTCCACATAGCGCTGTCTGCTCACAGCTTCCTTCTTCCTAATGTTCACAGCTGACGCTGCTGTGACTTCCTCTGAACCTCCAGAAAGGGTTTTCTAGACTTCCTCTAGAGGATCCTGCTCATCCAACTTTGTAATGTAAGTTCTTTCTTCTCACCAAGGCTGTAGGCATCTTGGAAAGAGGGAAAGTCCTCTTTATATCTCTTCTCTCTTCTCATGGTCCTGGCTGGCCCAGAATCTTGACAAACAGCCGGCGATTGAGAATTACTTTGTAGTTAAGATTTCAGTCTCTGGAGTCAGAAAGTTCTGGAAGCAAGCCCCATCTGTGTTAGTTACTTAACCTCTCTATATCTTGGTTTCCTTCTCTGCACACACCGCATCAGAGTTGGGCTTTCTCAATGTGATAACCCATATATCCATGGAGAGCACTTAGCATGGTGCAAGGTACTTGGGATGCAATCCCCAAATATTCACTAGCGATCTTATTTTTCTCTTAATAAAACGTGCAGTCCTCTCGGGCTCCCTGTAGCAATAACCTAATAGACTCATTATCCCAGAAGCAAAGGGAATCACATTAGGAGATTTCTGGGTAAGGGTTTGTTAAATGCTCTGACTCACACTATAGTTAGTAAAATGTACCCCATCAAAATGCAGGGAAAGACAGGAACTGGTTTCAACTTGAATTTGGTATTTCTGTGGCCCACACACTGAATGCCACCAAAGCCTCCACTCCCCGAGCAGCAGTTTGTAGAGATGGAATAGTGGCAGTTTTTCATTTTCCAGAGTCCACTCACCCTTCCAAGAATCTCAATGCCTCATTGATTCATAATACAGTGCATAAAGATTTCATTTTTCCTGCCCACAGTGATACATTATGGAGGCAATCTGTTTTGCCACTGAAAAGTTTGCTTAGTAGAAAAATTTGGAGTTTTGACATTCAGGAAATTACAGTCATCTGTAAAACACGATTGATATGCCAAGGCTAACATTTTCATTGCACTCGCGGAGCCAGAATAACTATGATAAAATATGTGTTACCCCACACACGTTTCAGGATCTTTAAAGGAAACATTAGTTAGCTCTGAGAACCTCCTCCCAGGGCTCCAGGACTACAACAGCTGTGCCAGTTAAGCTGCTCTCCATTCACAAGGATACCTCCATTGACCAAAGCAAAACTCAAGTTCCAAACCAAAGTGAAGGCTCAACACATCATTTGCCTGGGGCCTGGTCTGAAGATTGAAGCTATGTTTTCCCCTACCACCAGATTAGAGCCATGAGAGGGAATCAACAAAAATGAATTTGAGAATTCTATACCATTTTGGAATTGTTCACCAGCCACAAAAGGCACAAATACAGATTAGGTACAACTGGAAGTTGAACCCACAGAAGAGAAATCAGACTGTTCTTTATCAGAACAATTGAAACTTGTTCTATATATTTTTAAGCCTACGGATTTCTTTGTCTCTTTCCAGGTGTAATTTTCAGTGTCAAATGACATCAGAAGCCTAAGGCTCTGAAACTATCCACTTGTTCAATATTTGATTTCAGAATGATGAATGCAATCAATTTAGCTGAGAGGCGTGGATGATCTCTGTGGCTATATATATATATATATATTTTTTTTTTTTTGAGACAGAGTCTCACTTTGTCACCCTCGGTAGGGTGCCATGGTGTCACAGCTCACAGCAACCTCCAACTCTTGGGCTCCAGCGATTCTCTTGCCTCAGCCTCCTGAGTAGCCGGGACTATCGGCACCCACCATAACACCTGGCTATCCATGGTCATATTGAGGTTGTAGTCAGTTCAGGGTCAAGTTTGGCCAGGTTAGGAACAGTTTGACTTTGTCCTCATGAATTGGGGCCCATACGAGAACCGTGTGGTTCGAAGGCAAAGGACAGGTGCCACTATTTTCAACCTTGGAAATGGAAATGGCTTAGAGCAATTCCTACCCAGCCCTTGGCAGCTTCTTTAGGTACCGAGAAATGCATTCTGCACAAAACATGTAAGTCTGACTCATGAATCAAACAGTCGTTACAGGCCCCAGAGAAGCCCTACACACACTCACATTCAAACAATTATCCAAATGCTCCCTGACCTTTTACTATGCGTAAGTTACAATTCTAAGTGATAAGCATGTATTAATTCATTTAATGATTACTACCACCCTATGAGACAGGTGTTGCTATTATAGTATCATCCTCATTTTATGGATGAAGAAATTGATGCACAGACAGATTGAGCAACTCTCCCAAAGTCACACAGCTAGCTAGTAAGACAAAGAGAGCTGGGATGCAAATCCCCAAAAGGGTGGCTCCAGAGCTCACACCCTTTCTTGTCAGACATCCTGCCTGGATTCTTTTGCAAGTGTCCCATGCCTGTGGTAGAAAGGCTTTTTTTTTTAATCTTCCTGCCCCACATTAACACTTCTTGCAACTAACAACTTAGCTTTGTTCATTTCTACCAGGGATTGAACAGATGCTAGAGGGACAGGACTAAAGCCAAAGGGTGTTGGGGAGGAGGAGAGATGGGTGCCAAAGACCATGCCTACCTAGGGGCAATGGGACCTTCCAGCAGGGGAGTCAGAGGAAAAGTGGTTTCTCAAGTTGAGGATCCCCTTGCTGCTACCAGGCTTAAGCTTTGGGGCTTCCCATATTCAGGGTTTCTGAGTACCACTGCTCTCCTCTGAGCCTTCTTTCAGCTGATTTGGCAACTGGTTGAGGGCAATTTAAAGGAAGGGGAGCAAAGAGGACTCATCAGAATAACAGGATGAGAGGACATAGAGGTTGGAGAGGTAGAGAAGATGGAAAGGAAGAAAGAGAAGTTAGGGAATGTGGACAGGGAAAAAAAGAGGCATGGAGAACAGCAAAAGCATGGGGAGGGAGGAGAGAGTCAACTGAAAAGAGGAGATGTGGCTCAGCGCCTGTGGCTCAATCGGCTAAGGCGCCAGCCACGTACACCTAAGGTGGCGGGTTCGAATCCCCAGCCCGAGCCCGCCAAACAACAATGATAGCTGCAACCAAAAAATGGCCGGGCGTTGTGGCGGGCGCCTGTGGTCCCAGCTACTTGGGAGGCTGAGGCAGGAGACTCGCTTGAGCCCAGGAGTTGGAGGTTGCTATGAGCTGTGATCCCATGGCACTCTACCCAGGGGGATAGCTTGAGACTCCGTCTCAAAAAAAAAAAAAAAAAGAAAGAAAAGAGGAGATGTGCCTAGCATGAGGTAAGGTATGGAGGACATTGAGAAATGAGGGAGATGGAGGGGAAGACAGACAGAGAGCTTTCCCCTCCTTGTTTCTGGTGACCCCACTCCTGTCCACATGGACTCTTCCTT
>CAUYQV010138970.1:0-18564 GCA_963574575.1 Galagoides demidoff
GTGGCGGGCGCCTGTGGTGCCAGCTACTTGGGAGGCAGAGGCAGGAGACTCCCTTGAGCCCAGGAGTTGGAGGTTGCTATGAGCTGTGATGCCATGGCACTCTACCCAGGGGGATAGCTTGAGGCTCTGTCTCAAAAAAAATAAAAAATAAAAATAAAAATAAAACGGTGAAGCCAAATGAAAGTTTTAATGTAAAAGAAAAGCAAGAAGAGAATTATATTTGGAAAAAAAACTTAACCACACTTCATCTTTTTGGTAGCAAAAGACATCAGACTGGGGTGGCACCTGTGGCTCAAAGGAGTAGGGCACTGGCCCCATATCCCAGAGATGGTGGGTTCAAACCCAGCCCCCAGCCAAAAAAAAAAAGACATCAGACTATGTTACTCAGAACTAGAGTACTTTGCAAAGAACCCACTGATTCTAGGGTTTAGGTCAAATATCTATGAAGGAATGCAATGTATGTATATCAAAACATTCATGTTAAAGACCAAAAATAGTTCGTGCTATTGATTTATGATATTTATCTAGATTTATAATGTTGTCTAAAGTCTCCTGCATGTATAAGTCAACACCATTGAATATCTTCAGTTGAAGTGGAAATTTGAACGCAGGAATGAGTCAGGAAACCGATTTTCTCCCTTATAATTTTTCCATTGGAAGATACATTGTTTTCGATGCAAGAAGAGTTTTAGCTGAGAGAGAAATGAATCACATGCAATGGTTTGTTCATATACTTAACACTGACACCACTTATTATCTCATAAAAGAGGATTTCAACTCTGAGGAGTCTGGAATCACAGAATTGAGACGTTAGAACTCTACATCCAAGAATTCCTGTACTAAGAATGGACATGGTACTAGAAGAAGAAAGGTAAAATAGGAGAAAAAAAGGCAAGAAAGTAGAAGAATATGGGATTCCACAGAAAAGGATAATTTGTTGATTAATCAGTTTTACAAAAGCTTATTTTATTTCCCTAATACTCTGTCTGACGTGTCTCCAAGTCCACCTGCAGCCTCATAAGATTTTCAGACATTTTTCTTTTCTTATGGAGGTGTATGTGTGGGTCCATGTCTAGGTTTTATCACTTGCCAAGCCTCTAAATACCTGCACCTCAATGAGATGGTTATAAGTTAGCTCAGTGAGTGATGGACAATGTTTGCTGCCTCTAACTGGGGAGACTTGCCTCTTATTACTTAAATAGTTAGAACTTAAATTGTCTTTGATCAAGATTTTTTGCATCCTTCGGGTTCTCATTCTATCCTTCCTAGAGGTTGCTATAATAGAATATTTGGATGATGAGAAATTTATTTTGGCCTGTATCAATTCAAGCAGAATTTAATATTTTGTCACATGGAATAATGAAGTATTAGTTTGGCTCCACTTTGCTTAAACTTTTGTATTCATAGTTACCATTTGATCATGAATATAACTATGTAAAATTTCTCAATTAGTGAAACCGTATTGTACTTTTTATTAGTCTACTTTGGCCAGAGCTAGAATTTAAAAGTATGGCTTCAGATAAAACTTGAAAATAATAATAAATCTACCAAAATGTAACATATTTACCCTCCAAAAATATATGATATCCGCATGAAGCTTATAAAATACCTTTATAACATTAAATAAAGCTTAATATGATCTAATACACATAATATGCTCATATTATCAGAGTTAAAAATAGAATAATGGAACTAGAAGTTATCTATATTGGACCCCAAATGCAAGTTTGAATATTCTCTGTGAATTTGAGATTAAAATAAACTATTTATAATGCATCCCTGCTGACAGGAGTCTATGACTCTGAACCTAGACAAGAGAGCAAAAAATGTAGTTTGAAATGTTAAAAAGAGGCAGAAAGTTTTGAACAGACCACATGACTGAATGATGGCTTCATCCCACTTCACATCTGCTTTTGGTAAAGTTCTTGTAATTTTGTAGTACGTTACAGGTATTTCAGAGAAGACAGAGAATTGGGTTAAGACAGAATTAACTGTAATTTTGATATAATTTATTTTCAAATGCCCAAACTACTTGCATATATAATCACTAAAGTATTAAATGTTTACTCAATAATAATATTTCTTTCTGTGCTGTCTTTTAAGTTTTTGGTCTCCAAGAACTCGTGGGTTATTGGTAGCATTTCACATGTAAATACACAATTATAATCCACATAATAATAGATTTAATAAAGTTATCTAGAAGGTATCATGGCAGCAGAAAGAAGGGGTTCCCAGACTAGTTTAAAGTCTCAAGAAATAATTTTTGGAAAAAATAATCTAAAACAAATAAAAACAACAAAAATTAGACTAATTGAAAGTCAAGCAAGAGATCATAGACAATATCTAGTCCAGCCTCATTTTATAGATAAGAACATTGACATTCAGAAAAATTCAACACACTATGTTATTTAACAAAGGAATTGATGCGGGAACTCCAAACTTCACTGCCAACTTAATTATCCTTGAAATTTTCTGTATTTAATGATCAGTTTCTTGAAGTTGCTGTGCCCAGGCCCAATTTCTAGACAGATTACTCATATTATGTTGGTGTCTGGTCCTGTCATCAATGGGCAATAGGGTGGGATTGGGTTAAACAAAAGTGGCTGGGCCCATCTTACATCTGGTAGATGATACTCAGAAAGAAGATTTTACAAACATATAGCCTAGCCTACCACAGAACAGATTTTACCAACGTAATCTACAGAGAACAGATTTTACCAACATGCTTCTCTTAAGAATTTTAATCACCAAGTCAGAAATTTCTCTTCTATAAACAAAATGGGCAAAAGTCAGGAGGATTTTCAGACAAAATAGGACAACTTCATGATAATGGGATGGAAACTCCTAATTGAAGACTTTGTCAAATTGCAGAAGACTGGGAGCAAAAAAATTAAAAAAAAATCATCCCATGGGTAGCAGAGAAGAAAGCTTTGACAAAGCCCAGGATGACATCTCAGAGGCAAACTCATCTTGCTTCATAGTATTTAACTCCTGTTGCTTGTCAGAGGGGACTGTGAAGAAAAAAGGAAAGAAGGAATAAGAGGGGGGAAAAATGGAAGGAGAAAAAAAGAAGGTAGGAGAGAGAAATGCAATGCATTATAAGGGTCTAATACTGTAGACTCCTGAAATAGAAGTGACAGGAAAAGCACGTAAAAGAATCAGCATACAAGTTGATTGTCAGCATTCAGAAAACAAGAAACAAGAAACAAGAATCAGCATAACAAAATCAGGGAATGAAGTAGTTAGGAGGAGTATTAGCAATTAACCTCTATAGCAAGGGATGCAAGTTGCCGCAGGACTCAGAGAAAACACCTGAGATAATTTACTATGCAGACTTCTGAGACTATTTACACAGTATATTGAGGGCAGAACCAGGTTGGAAAAAGGTTACATAAGAATTAGCAAAGTGTTGTCTTTTGCAAATGGAATGTTGATGTCACTAAACCATGACAATGACTGGGAAAAACAAGCAACTTGTACAAATTATGGCATTAATTTTACTGTTCTTCACATGAAAAGATAATGTTGTGGACTCATGGTAAGGTGTATGCATTTTTAAGGTTGTTTTCATAAAGGAAATTTTTAATAATGAAGGGAAGTTATGGTTGAGGGCCCTGGATCTGAGCAAAATTAGTAAGACAACCCTAGAGCTCTTTTTACCTTGGCTTTAGTTGCATATTATGCCCTTAGCAACTGGGCAGCATATTGAAAGAGGATATATTCAGGTTGTAAACTTCAGTCTTAATTTTGGTATACTACAGGATATTTTATTTACTCTATATTCCTCCCCCTTTCTAGGGGATAGAGCAAGAGGCTGCCAGGGCAGAAGCCTAGACTAGGAAAGGGACTTATATGATTCCTTTTAAGACCATTTTAGCATAATACAGTATGCTAAATGGAGTTTAATCTTTGTGCACAAAACCCCCCATGTTTCTTAGTATAGGTTTCAGTTAATCTGGACATCAGACAAGTCTTAGATCTTCCTTCCTTTTACCTCTTTTACCCTTAGGTTTCCTATTATCCCTGCCCTGTCACTCTTGACAGCATTTGAAATAGAGAATGAGTTTCTATGGCATATGAGAGATGTTGCACCTGGCAGATTAGAGAATAAAGAGACTGGTGGGACTGAGAAGCTGTGGGGGAAATGGAAAGGAAAGGAAATGGGGGATCTGAGTGCACGAGGCATGGCATCTAGGTGAGATACCTTGTTACCAAAGATTGTGAGCAAATTAAATGAAGACGGTGAACACATTACAGAAAAATAAAAAATGTAAAAAGGGAACATCTTCTGAGCCATTCATCATTTAACTGGCTAACAATAAGTCATTTTGTTGAAAATGATAACACTATTCCTTCACGTAATTATATAGAATATTGGGGCTAAAAATGGAAATGGACAATGGATCAACGGGTTAGAGGACATACTTTCAATAAATTGTCATGTTTCTGAAGTGTCATGAAAATGAAATGCTTTTGGAGTATTAGGATATCTGTCATTAATTGTCACAGCTTCAAGGCTGTACTTTGAACGCAGACTTGTGTGTCAAACTGGAGTCCCGTCAGAGTTCTAAGAGTTTAGGTGAAAATTTTATTTCTACATTCTTCTGTCTATTCTACTCTATAAGGGAGAAAATACAAGAGCCTCCCCTATACATTTGTCAGTAAAGAGAGGCTTAAAACGTGATTTGTGAACACAAATATCAGTAGCTTCTATTCATACACACTTCAAACGCTCTTTAAGAAAGAAAACCTTCACCAAATTATTTAGGTGTGATGGTTACCATTTTGGACAAAGGAAGACTACCTCAAGCTAAGTCGATTAGAATTAGTAACATCCTTTTCTCTGTAGAGAATTCTATATATTTGAAGCCAAGTTATAATGAGATTGGCATCAGAACAAGAGCATTAAAGGATCAGCATAAGAAGAATACTGAGCAAAATTCAGTCTTATTTTTTATTCTCCTACTGTGAAAATAACAGACTACTTTTTGCCTTAGCAGTATCTGGTCAATATTGCTGGCATATACTTGTTAACAAATTATAATTTGGGCTTCATATTCCAGACTACGCGAACTTAGTTGGTATGAAAGTTTCCCCGAGAAAAATATCAGTTCTCATTTTGCAGCCATATTGAGTTTCTGACCATGAAAATTTGCACACCAGATCTAACCTGAGGGACATCCCCTAAGGAGACAGGATAACTTCTTCTGGAAACATTTAGTCATAACTGAGTTCCCATCAAACCATTAATACCACTCTTGACTTATGAAAATTCTATTACGAGTGATCAGTTATTATTCATCCCTTGGCTTTAAGTCTTCTTAGTAAACTGTTATTTCCAGTTCTCTATTGTTAAGTTCAAAACTCCGAAGCTCCAGACTTACCCATAAACACTGCTATGTCTGAATTCCTCTCTATATTGATTGGCTTGAAATAGAACTTTGGATTCTCCTTGCAAATGCCTTTTCCAGTACTTTTCCCTGTTAAAGTAAATGGCACAATTATCCACTTAATTGTTCAGGTCTAAAATCTGGAAGTCTATCTTTGGTTTCTCCCCCATCCTTAAACAGCAATGCCTGTCAATTCTTGATTTTAAATTTGTCTTACATCAAACTGATTCACCTCTCTCTATCTCTACCACCAAGGCAGTTCACTCTCACTTTAATCTAGATGGTCTCTCCTAACAAGCCTCTTTGCTTCCACCATCTGTCTCTTAGTAATTTCTCCTCTGAACAGATAGCAAGCAGGGTGATATTTTAAAAGTATCCATAAGCTTATGCCATGATCAAGCAATTAGGATTAAAATCCACACACAAAACAGTGATTTATGATGAGGAAATCTGCCCTCTGCTGGTCTCCATAACCTCAATGCCCTCTCTTATCTCCCAAGTTCCAGCCCACGAAGGTGCTTTTCCTTTTTTTGCTTTCTTTTTTCTTAATTCTCAAGTCTTGCATTTATTGATTCTATGCCCTTCATACTTTTCTCCCACATCTTCTTTCCTGTTATTCATTTCTGAATCTAAGTATCACATATGGGGTGACTTTTTCTGATTAGTGAAGTAAAGTAAGCCCTCATGCATTCTTATACAAGGAACTACCTTCTTTTCTTCATAACAAACAGCATGCCCTCATAGACTCCCATTTCTTTCTTTTTTTATGAAAGCAGGTTTGCCACAGGTCATGGTTGTTTTCTCTGTACCTGGAAGAAAAATTGGCCACAACATAGAACTAGCTTATAAGGGTTTGTTGAATGAAAGGATTGCTTAAGGAAGACAGGTCACAGGCTATGGGGAGAAAAGGTTTTTTGACACAATAAAGTCCATTCCTTTATTTTCAAAATCCAAGGTTGGGTTAGGTGACTAAATTTTCCTATAGGCTCTTAATTAATGATGAAATAAGAACTCAACACAGAGCTTTCCAACTTCTAGTTCAGATGCATTGAATCCCTCCCACTCCCAATTCAATAGTGTTATATCTGTAGCAATATTTGCAGAAGTTAGAGTATTTTCACTAGCTTTACTTTGCACTCATACCCTATCTAAACCTACAGTCAATAGGGTTTTGATAGTTGGTAAAAAGTTTAACGTAAATAAATCAGCACTTGGATTGAAACATAAGTACACCTTTCACAAGTAACTGATTTAGAAGTTATATTACCTTGTACTACTTCTTAGAGAAAATAAAGTAGGGTGGCTCCTGTGGCTCAAGGAGTAGGGCACCCTCCTCCATGTACTGTAGGTAGTGGGTTCAAACCCAACCCCAGCCAAAAACTGCAAAACAAAGAAAAAAAATAGAGTAGTAATTTTTTAAGCAGTGATTTTTCAAGAAACTAACATTTGTCTAAGTAGGTATTTCACATATATACACACAAAAATTTTGTCCCACTTAAAAATATAGTACTTTTAATTTTTCTTCAATAAATTAAAATGCGTTTGGGGGGAATAACTCTAAAGTAAATTTCTCACAAATAATTTGGCATTATAATTTAAAAAAACATTCAGAGCATGGTGATACTGAACTTCCCTATTATAGGATTCATTTCATTTTTCAAGATTTAAATTCTACCTACATTAATTATTTCTCAAGGGACTTGGGAAGGAATCATAAAAGAATATTGTTTATGGCTACATTGCATTGATGAATTCTGACTAAGTAGTAAAGCAAAAGAATGGAATTTAGGATGGCACCAGTAGCTCAAAAGAGTAAGGCACCAGCCCCACATGCTGGAGGTGGTGGGTTCAAACTCAGCCCCAGCCATAAAACTCAAAAAAAAAAAAAAAAAAAAAAAGGAATTTAGCTAGAAGATAGAACAAGAATGCAGAAAAACAAATAGCATTCTTCCACAGTAGAAAGAAACCTAGAAATTAAAAAAAAATAAAAAAAACAAAAAACAATTTCAAGAGGAACTCTCAAAACTACACACAGACTTGGAAATTGAACAACCTGCAGCTGAATGATCATTGGGTAAATGATAAAATAAAGATGAAAATTAAAAGGAAAGTTTTCAAATTGGAAAACAAATGTAACACAGGTTTCAGAAACTTCATGGGATACTAGAAAAGCATTGCTATGTGGAAAATTCATAGCAATAAATACAAGAAAAAGACAGAAAGATCATATATTAATAACCTAATGTCATTATCTTAAAAAACTGGAAAAAGAAGGCAAGCAAAGGCAAAGTTAGCAAAAAAAGAAGAAGGAAGAAGAAGAAGAAGAAGAAGAAGAAGAAGAAGAAGAAGAAGAGGAGAAAGAAAGAAAGAAGGAAAGAAAGAAAGAAAGAAAATAAAAATCATTGCTAAACTAAACAAAACATATAAAGAAAAAAATTACCTATATTCAACAAAATAAAAGTTGATTCTTTGAAAAAATAAATAAACTGGTAGACCTCTTGCTAGATTAACCACGAACAGAAGATAAAGGATTCAAATAAACTCAATCAGAATTGAAAAAGGAGAAATTGAAACTAAAACCACAGATTTACAAATTACCATCTGAGACTACTATGGAAATCTATATGCAAATAAGCTAGAAAAATTAGAGGAAATGCCTGAATTTTTGTTAATGCACAACCTCCTAAGCTTGAATCAAGAAGAAATAGATACACTGAACAACCTAATAATGACTAGTGAGGTTGAAACAGTTATTTTCCTCTTTCAAAAAACCCAATGAACAGATGGATCCACAGTCAAGTTCTATCAGACCTTTAAAGAAAAATTGATCTCTACATTAATGAAATTGTTCCATAATATCAAGAATGAGAGAATCCTATTTAAAGCATTCTATGATACCATTATCACCTTGATGCCAAAACCAAAAAAAGAACATAACAACAACAAAAGAAAAACTGCAGACTAGTATTCCTCATGGCCACAGATGCAAAAATCCTCAATAGAATATTAACAAACCTGATCCAATAGCACATAAAAGGTAATTCACTATGATTGAGTGGTTTCATTGAAGGATACAAGGATGGTTTGACATACACAAATGAAGAGTAAGTTTACTTCACCACAGAAACATAAATAAAAGCAAGGACAATATGATCCTTTCAGTAATACAGAAAAAGCATTTAACAAAATTCATCACCTTTTTATAAGCATGCTTAACAAAAGGGGCATAGATGGGACTTACTTTAAAATTATAAATGCCACCATGAAGGCTATGTTAACCAGTTGATGAAAATATTTCAAATTGTATGTAAAACCAGCACATTGTACCCCACGATTGCATTAATGTACACAGTTATGATTTAATTAAAAAAATTATAAATGTCAAATACAACAAACCCACAGTCAACATACTGACTGGGTAAAAATTAAAGCATTCCTGCTTATAATTTGTAACAAACAAGTTTGCCCACTACCTCCACTTCCATTGGAGAAAGAACAATCAGGCAAAAGAAGGAAATCAGAGGTATCCAAAGAGAAAAAGAATAGATCAAATAATGGCTCTTTGCTGATCACATAGTCTTATATCTAGAAAACCCCAGATTCAACCAAGAGACTCCTGGAATTGTTAAATTTAGTATAGTCTCCAGGTACCAAAAAAGTGTACTCAGATCAGTATTTTTCATATATGCTAACAACAGTCAATGTGAGAATCAAGTAACAGACACAAGTCCTTTCTCAGTTGTAATAAAGAAAATAAAATACCTTGGAGTATACTTCACAAAGGACGTGAAAGCTCTCCATAGGGGGAATTATGAAACACTGAGGGAAGAAATTGCAGAGGATGTGAACAGATGGAAAAGCATAACATGCTCATTGATCTGCAGAATCAATATTGTTAAAATGGCTGCACTACTCAAAGGGATTTACAGACTCAATGCAATTTTCATTAAAATATCCAATATCATTTATTTGCAGATCTATAAAAGTACTTCTATGTTTCACATGCAACCAGAAAAAAACCCTGAGAGTGAAGCAACTTTATATAAGAAGAACATAGTGGAAGGTATCACTTTACCAGACTTCAAGCTATATTACAAGGCTATAGTGAACAAAATAGCATGATACTAGCACAAAAACAGAGAGATAGACCTGTAGATTATAACAGAGAACCAGACATGAAATCATCCTCATATTTGCATCTGATTTTTAACAAACATATCAAGACATACACTGGGGAAAAGAATCCCTATTCAATAAATGATGTGGGGAAAACTGGGTAGCCACATTAAAAGATTGAAACAGGATCTGCACCTCTCATCAGTCACAAAAATTAACTCATGATGGACTTTCTAAGGCAGGAAATTATAGTACTCCTAGAACAAAATGTTGGAAAAATTCTTATAGATATTTGCCTAGGGAAAGAACTCCTGAAGAAGACCCTAAAACAATCTTGGCAACAACCAAAATAAATAAATGAGACCTGATCAAATTAAAAAGCTTTTAACAGCCAAGGACAAAATCAAAAGAACGAATAGTCAACCCACATAATGGGAGAAAATATTAGCATACTTTCTATCTGATAAAGGCCTGATAACCAGAATCCACAAAAAACTTAAACAAATCAGCAAGAAACATCCAAACAATCCTAGTAAAAGTGGTCAAAAGACATGAACTGAAACTTTTCAAATGAACAAATTCTAATGGCTAACAAAATCATGAAAAAAAAAAAAAAGCCAACCTCACTAATCTAATTTTCTAATTAGGAAATGCAAATCAAAATTACAATAAGATATCACCTCACTCCAGTGAGAATGGCTTATATTAAAAAGTCCCAAAGCAGAGCAGTGCCTGTGGCTCAGTGGGTATGGCGATGGCCCCATATACCAAGGGTGGTGGGTTCAAACCTGACCCCAGCCAAACAGCAACAAAAAAATATCTGGGCATTGTGGCAGGTTCCTATAGTCCCAGCTACTCGGGAGGTAGAGGTAAGAGAATCGCCTAAGCCCAGGAGTTAGAGGTTGCTGTGAGCTGTGACGCCACAACACTCTACCAAGGGCAACAAAGTGAGACTCTGTCTCTAAAAAAAAAAAAAAAAGAAAAATGTCCCAAAGCAATAGATGCTGGTGTGGATGTAAAGAGAAAGGAACTCTTATACACTGCTAATGGGACTGCAAACTAGTGCAACCACTGTAGGAAATTGTATGGTGATGCCCTAAAGAATTAAAAGTAGACCTAGTATTAGATCCAATAACCCCACTGCTGGCTATGTACCCCAAGTAAAAAGGATAATTTTATAAAAAGGACAATTTATCTTTGCAAAGATGTGAAAACAACCAATGTGGCACCCGTAGGTCAGTGATTAGGGCGCTGGCCACATTCACCAGGACTGGTGGGTTGGAACCCAGCCTAGGCCTGCTAACAACAATGACAACTAAAACCAAAAAATAGCCACATATTGTGGGGTGTGCCTGTAGTCCCAGCTACTTGGGAGGCTGAGGCAAGAGAATCACTTAAGCCCAAGAGTTTGAGGTTACTGGGAGCTATGACATCATGGCACTCTATCAAAGGCAACATAGTGAGATTCTGTCCCTCCACAAAAAAAAAGATGTGGAAACAAACAATGTGACTCCCAATACACGAATAGATTAATAAAACACGGTGTATGCATAGTGTGGAGTACTACTCAGCCTTAAAAATTATGAAATAATGTCTTTTGCAGAAATTTGGATGAAACTGGAGAAAATTATCCTGAAAGAAGTGTCCCAGGAATAGGAAAAAAGGTATGGCATGTTCTAATTCATAATTGAGAGCTAAATGAGGGATATGTATGCCATTACGTCAAGTATGGTACATTGAAATCTAAGAAAAGGAAGGGATAAAATTTACCTATTGAGTATGACACAAATTTTTCTGGTGACAGGTGCACTAAAAGCTCTGACTTCAGCACTACACATTTATCCATATAGCAAGAAAGGTTCATATTGCTTAAATCTATTACTTTTTAAAATAGTATGTGTATTCTTGTTCTTCCATGTCTATGACCTGAATTACAAAGATTATTAAACCAACATCGACTTTAGGCACGAACTTATGATTCTGGGATTTTTCTCTTTGGTGATCCAAAGAACGATTCCTATTTAAGTGACATTTATCCTTCACAATCCACTTTTATTTTCTTCTTCTTAGAATGCACCTTGTTAGAGATCCAATTAATTAATCTATGAAGCCCATTCTAAAAATCTGGTTACAACAGAAGACTGAAAATAATTGACTCCAGGAAATGGTTATCCTCAGTTAGACCCCAGTTTCAAGGACAGGTAGGCCCCAGGGTGCTTCAGCCTTCACATACTCTGTGTGATTTTTAGTATGACAACTGCTATTTTGATCTCATAAATTAGTCCTTTGGCTACCTTTCGATTATTTTGTGATTAATCAAATATATTCAGTTGAACATTCTCTCTGGTGAGTAAGGAGGCTATAAATGGTTCAGTTTTTGAAGATTCCCTTGTCAACTGAATGAATTTGATATAAGAGTTGGTAAGGATCAGTGATGAAAGGAGATTAAGTGCATCTGACTATACCAGCTGTAAATGTTTTGTCTATATAATGCCAAAATGTCTGGTGCAAAATGGTGCAAAAAGAACATTTAGTTCCTCTCTTGTTATACTACATAAGACTATGCTTTCCTCATTCCCTTTCAAAACTTATCTCTAGTCGATTGGAGCCTTATAAATTTGTATATGGCAATTAATTACAGAAGAATTAATTGATATTTCTGTAAATGATGTATTTTATCCTCCTAGGTTGTTTCTGGAGAAAATAGTGAGGAAATGAATTGCAGCTTTGAAAAATGTCCAGATAATAAATGTTACTGTTTAAATAGGTATACAGTATTCCTTATAAAAAATATCCCACATATTTTAAGATAATTTACTGAGTTTACACAGGTTGTATTTTCTTTCTTACTAATAGATAGCTCACGCTGACAAGGACATAAAAACAAAACCAGTAAGTGGAAAGAGGTCTTGTGCAGTCACTCTGCATGTGTTACCTGTAACAGTAAAAACAAATTTAAAGTTCTTTAAAACCTAAAATAAAAAGTCACTTGGAAAGCAAAAGCAAATAGCATATTGGGTCCACATTTATGATGAGTATTTGGACCAGGATCGAAGACATCTTCTTGTGTTCATCAGTGTTCCCACTTCTCATTTATTTTGGTAAGAGGAAAAAGCAATATGTTCTAATAATTCATGCCTTCTACCTCCCTCTGCTTTACCCATCTTGGACCATGAATGTGACACCTTATTTTGTGTACTGTCAATTTTTGAAACAGGGCAAATCATATACATAAGGATGTTTGATCAAAAGGGACAGAGGACATGTTTAATTCATCTTTTGTCAAATCTTGAACCTATTGTTCTGCTGTATAAATATTTTCTTAACAAATATTTACATGAAATAAATTCACAAAGGAGAGTTATAAAGCCTAAAAGAGCAGAACAACCTCTAACTATGGCCTCTTTCCATTGGCATCCCTGTGCTATACACCATTCTTACACAGCATTTAGGCTGTAGAATTGATTTGGAGATTTCCTGTTATAAGCCATCAGCAATTTTCCTTTTTTTTTTTTTTTGCCTTCTTGAGGACTATGAAACCAAAACAGGAGGTACCTGGAGGAGCTATGGGGGATAGTTATTCAGAGCCATCTCTGCACAGTTCCTTTTTTGTAAGGAAATTTATTTCAATGATTCATTTCCTCTGAGCCATGTTTATGTGTATATACATATTTTCCAGGATGGTTTAAATTGACTGAAAATTAATATAAGCAGAGTGAAGAATTAACAGGTTTTTAAAGTCGTTTTATTTCTTAGTAGTGGGTAGTAAATTCAGAGGTCAATTTTCTTTCTATAAATCAAGACAGACAATTATTATTTTTTTAATCTTACGAGCATGTGGTATGAGAAACACGTAGTAATAGATTAAGATGTTGTTATATTTAGGAACAGCTGGATTGCTTCTGATAATAATTTATTTTATTTATTTTATTTGGTCATCCAATAGTATAAAATGTTATGAAAGTAGCTTCTAGCAAATTACTTCAACTGATAAAAGTAGATGGAAATTATATTTTAAATGGGCTACACACACAGTCACACACATGATAACTTATATTAATATAATGAATGATACTTATTAAACAGTGTAGAACATGTGATGGAAAAAATTTAAATAATTACAGTCTATTAAAAAGAATTGTCTTATTCTCTTAGAGCAGGAAAGGAAACTTCTTTGCAGTTAATGATGGGAGGTGAGAAGGAAGAGAAAAATCATTAATAAGATTAATTTTTGACTCACCAGGGCTTGTGATGGGCAACTGAGGCCCAAGCTACTTGGGAGGCTGGACCAAGTGGATCTCTTGAATGCGGGAGTTTGAGATTGCTGTGAACTATGATGCCATAAAAACTCTACACAGGGTGACAGAGTGAGACTCTTATCTAAAAAAACAAAAAATTGTTGGATTTGCTCTACACCAAAAAGAGGCTCATGGAGATGCTGTATGTTTTACAATTTCAATCAGAATGAACAGTGAAGGAGGGGTGTAGAGCCAATAAAGCTTCTATGAGATATATTCCTCAAATTAATATCACGGTGGAACCTTGTTACACAGACTCCCATCTGCTTGTCTTAATATATGCAATGCTGATAAAAGGTTGTGCTGGGTTTGGGGCTGGGCTATTGGCAATATGTGTATTTAGGACCACAAGAAGCATAGGGTCTTGTTTTGTTTTAAAAGTCTCACAGATACTATGGGAAGTTCTAGATTTTCAGGACATTATTGTTGCTGTTATGCAGGAAATTTTTTAATAGGCTAGGGAAGGAGAATGTTCAGTGAACAGCGTAGTCTCCTAAACTGTTGTCTAAAAGTAATGTGACATAAGGTTAAAAACAGAAAAAGCAAGGCACTCAATATATCAACAGAAGGCATAGTAGAACAAAGCTTTATAAGAACTATCTTATAGAAAAGTCATTTAAACTAAAAATGGGATCCATACTTGTAATTAAAAATGTTCTCCCAGCCACGTAAAGAGTAAAGAACAAAACAAAGGTGAGAGAATTTCATTCATGTATTTTATTTAGCCAAATATATCATTTTGAAATGTAATCAATGTAAAAATTATTGAGATATTTGCTTTTTTTTTTCTTTTTTGCAGTTTTTGGCCAGGACCAGGTTTGAATCCACCACCTTTGGTATATTGGGCTGGTGCCCTACTCTTTTGAGGAGTCACCCTGAGATATTTACATTTTTTATATCAAGTCTTTCAAATCTTCCGTCTATTTTACACTAGAGTGTATCTCATTTGAGATAAGCCAGTTTCAAGTGTTCAATAGACACATTTGGCTTATAGCTTCCTGAATGGACCACTTAAACAGGGCTTTCCACAGTCAACGTGAGAACAGAGGAAGAAAGGCTGACGTCATTCATTCACTCACAAATCCTAGCATGTTGTAGGAAAGACATCTAGTTAATAGAGTTCTGGAGATAGATTCATGCTCCTGGCGCCTCCTTTGCATTTGCAGAAGAAATCTCCAAATTGGAAAAGAGGACATGTAAAGAGAAAGTATATATCCCCAAGAATGCAGGCTATCTTGAGGTTAGGGCTGTGCAAGAAACCTGAAAACAGGGCACACCTAAGGAAACTGTGTGCTCATCTGAATGGCCTTTGGGTCCATGTCTTCTGTAAACTCCCCATAACAGTGAACACCGGATAGATTTGCGGGATGCAAATGATTTTGTAACGAAGACCCATGTCCCACACTTATGGGACCCATGTCACACTTCAGGCATCATATGAGACTTTGCTGACCTATGACTCGTAAGAGCTGGGTCCTGTGTAGGTGAATAGAAGTTCCAGTTTTCCCAGCGCACCATAGGGTGACCAGATTCTAACATCTGTAAGGCGGGACAACATGGCAGGGGGCGGAGAAAGGGCAGAACGGGGGCGCGGAGCAGTGGACAGCTCGGGGCAGGGCATGACAACAAGGCAAACTTTGATAAGCAGTTCTCGATAATCACTTCTCAGCAATTATTTTTTACAGTTTAACTTTATAAAATTAACAAAAATAATATAAAACTCATATTCTGGCGAAATAGCCATATGGCAGCTGAAATAGAAATAGAAATATGGCAGCTGAAAACCGTATATTTCCTTTTTGTTCTCCTGCCTGTTCGTGCATTCTTTCCGAAAATCAGGACTTTTTTAAAACCCCACTGGACGCAGGACAAATTGTTGAAAAGCGGGACTGTCCCACCAAAATCCGGACGTCTGGTCACCCTAGTTTACTACCACTGTGTGATTATCCAAAATTCCTCCACTCTCAAATGTGCTATAGTTTGGAAAGTAAATTATATGTTCACTCCATCAGGCAAACCCAGAAGCTTACAGGGATCAAGAACTGTCAAGAATCCCTTCAGAGTATAGGTCAGAGTCCTAAGGTCATCACAGATCAGAAAGTTTGGATTTAAAAATATTCATTAATAATAATTTAATAAAAAGAAGATATGTGACTTATTCGTATCTAATTTTATTTATTTCAAAGAAATATTTTCTGTCTCCATGCCCTTCTTCAGATAATTTTGTTTCCATTTAAACTATAAAATTGCTGTCACCAGTAATAAAACTGAGTGGTTTAAGGTCAAATATTAAGCATCTTAGCTGTTTCTCAACTCTATTTAAAAATTTCTTAAAATTATCTGGCTTATCTATTCTTAACTTACACTTTCAAAAAGTATTTATAATAAAAGAGCTCTAGGTACAGTGGTTTATTAACATCCTTCCTATATATTCTATTTTCCTCAATAATTATTATTACCACTTCACTGACCTTTATACGTGCTTTAGGGGAAATTTCAAATTTCCAATTAACTTTGAATGTGCCTAGATCATTATAAATGAGAAATGACGTAGGTGTAAATTTATGGCATGTAAAAGATTAGAGTTAACTGGGTGCTAAAGTAAAAAAAAAACGTAGCTATCTGGAAAGTATTTGTTTATAGAGGAACATAAACAGCCTACATTAGGGAAATTTACAAGAATGTGGGGAATGATCAGGATGTATCTAATGCATTTATATGTGGATATAAAACTTGTAATTTATTATATTGATTTTTCCTGCTATCAAAGATGCAGCACTCATGGTAACTTTACCTTCTTTTTCCAAGAAATCTCAGCAACATGACTTTATTTTACGGTGTGTTTGTAATGACTGCATGAGTCAGAATGCCTGGAATTTTATGATATTTTCTTTTTTTTTTCTATTATGACCATCAATATACAATGATAAAAAAATTCTCAGTGTCTGTATTAAGAAAAAATAAATATTCAGTGAAGATAGGTACTTATTATGCAATGGTAATATGTAGAGATCAGCACTCAGCATTATATTTATTTGTAAGTGATTTCTTAATCCTGGATGTTTATTGACACCAATCCTTAACTGTTTCAAATTGTTAGAAAGTTGGCTGAATTAAATTCAATGGCGTTTTAGAAATCCTGACTTTTTACAACTTTCAAGCATACTCAACACTCTCATAAATCTGAAGTTAATAAATTGTTTCTAGGGAAATTGCTGACAAATCAATTTAAATGATTTTTAGTAACTATTAATCATCCAGATACTATTGATGCTAGATAGGATTCTGCTATGACATTTTATTAATACCGTTTTGTGTTAAAACTTTTTATTAGGTTTTTCAAACATTCTTAAATGTAAATAAAATAGTGAAACGAACCCTAACCTGAAATTAAATAATAGTTAACATTTTGTCCTATTCATTTCATATTTTACATTTTCTCTGCTGAAGTGTTATTTTAAAGTAATTTCAAGATATTTCATGTCTGGATACTTCAGAAGATAAAGCCATTGCTGAAAAATAGCCATTTTCTTAAGTGACTGCAGTGTTATCATCACAGACCTGATATCTATCACATAAGAAAATTACATGTAAGACATATTCTTACATGATCCCTATTCCATAATGTCATTGCTATGGTTTGAGTGCATTTCCCCAAATCACATGTTAAAACTTAATAGCCAGTGTAATAGCATTAAGAAGTAGGGCCTTTAAGTAGTGAGTAAGTCATTAGGGCAGACAGTCCTCCTAGATGCAAAAAGGGATCTCATAAAGGGGCCTGAGAGAGTGAGTTCACTCTCTTCTGCTCTTTTCTTGTGTGAGGACATAGCAAAAGGCATTCTGCAGACATCCAACCTGCTGGCACCTTGATCTTGGACTTGCCAGCCTCCAAAGCTATGAGAAATAAATTTCTGTTTATATAAATTCCTCATTCTGTGTTATTCTGTTATAGCATCACAAATCTACTGAGGCAGTCATCTAACAAATTGATGTATCTTCTTTTTTTGGCCAGGGCTGGGTTTGAACCCACCACCTCTAGCATATGGGGCCAGCACCCTACTCCTCGAACCACAGGCACTGCCCTGAATTCATGTATCTTAAATATTATGTCATTATCCAGGCCATGGTCAATAGCCCTCACCCCAGGTCTTCCTCAACATTTTCTAGTTCTAATCAGAATCTAAATGATTGCACAAATGGTATATCTGGATGCCATCTTTTTAATGTCATTTACGCTAGAAAAATTTCACCTCCCTCATATGCGATATGAATGTATTTTCAGCTTTCAAGAATAATTCCACATTCTACATTTGTCTGATTGCATTATCTTGTTGTCATTTAATTTGTTTTTCTTTCCTTGGTTTTCCTTTTCAACAAAAAGATATAGCCAAATGTTTGACTGAAGTCACGTCACGTTTGACACATTTGTCACAGATACTTCATATGTGATACTCTAGAAAACAGACTGGATTATGTTAGAAAGCACATATTATCTGACTGTCCCATCTACTTTCCTAAACAAGCTTTGTATGAAAATCTGCAAACACATGGTAGAAATAAACAATTATATTAATATAATATGTGCGTGTATTTATATGTATGTATGTAAATATAATATTATATTATATTTTATTTGAAAGTGTCTCCCAGAATCCATATGTTGAATTATTATTACAATATGATATCATATTATAATTGGGTCCCAAAGAATTTTATAAATTTCCATTGAATAATGTATCTTTCGAACATTCATAAATACA
>CAUYQV010138974.1:0-20266 GCA_963574575.1 Galagoides demidoff
ATCCACGAATGGATCAATAAACTGTGGTATATGTACACCATGGAATACTATGCATCCCTAAAGAAAAACGGAGACTTTACCTCCTTCATGTTTACATGGATGGAACTGGAAAATGTGCTTCTTAGGAAAGTGTCTCAGGAATGGAAGAAAAAGTATCCAATGTACACAGCCCTTTTATGAAACTAATCTATAGCTCTCAAGCAAAAGATACAACTTAATTCTAGCCCAAAAATATGGGGAGGGGGTGGAAAAGTGGAGGGGAGAAGGGTGGATGGCTGGTGGGAGGGTGATGGGAAAGATCACCTATATATCTGTCTAACAAGGGTACAAGTGAACTTTTCTAGAACTAGAATATAAATGTGTTGATACAATGATCAATCAAATGACATGAAATTTATGTTAACCAGCTTGATGAAAGTGTTTCAAATTATATATGAAACAGCACAATGTACCCCATGTTTGCATCAATGTATACAGAGATTAATTTAAAAAAATACATAAGTGAAAATAAAATAAAATAAAATAGAGTAACTATAAAAAAAAAAGAATATGTTTTTTTCTATGGGACATAATGAAGATACTGGTTATTTTACCAAGCCTTTGGCTGTAATAGCATTTCCAGAGTTGTCCAGACTGCATTAAGGAATTCAGGTTGACTTTGTAAGGCCAATAAAAAAAGCTCTTTGGAAAACTGGCCAGATATCCACCAGTAACATTTCCTGATCTGTGGTAAGTAACAAAGGTCATTTGCTGATGGGTCTGGGAATTTAAATGTGCTTGGAGATTTCAAGAGAAGAGGAATTTACCTGATGCATATAGGTATCTAATAGCACAGATGAAACCTGGGCTTGTGAAAGGCTTTCAAGAAAGTCCAGTTTGAGATTCCTTATAAAAGGTTCCAGCAAAGCCAATTTTAAAGGAAAGAAGAGCCTAGATGGCTAATAATTATTCTTACTGTGCTTTATGCAAATAAGCAGTATACTGAAGGTACAGTTTATTTTGGCAACTGAGTTGGTTCTGCTGTAATTCGTCCTTAGTAAAGAGAGAAATTGGAGAGAGAAAAATGATTCAAAGAGAAAAGAGGCTATGGACCACCTGCATTAAATCCCAGCCTTCTCTGTACTGTCAACTCATAAAATGAAACATAACTGTTTTGTTAAGATAATCTGTTAAATGGGACTAAGAGACTGGCCAAAGAGTATAGAATTATATACAGTAGTTATATTTACTCTGAAGCCTTAAAACTCAACAAAGGTCGCCTGTTGGCTACACTGAAAAAATTGTGCAGTATTAAATGTTATCTACTGTGTCTATATAGATACCTCAGGAAAAATTAAAACCTGAAGTGAGAATTTCCTTGTAAATGGTGTAACTATAACATTGCATCCTACTGTGCCTAATCCATATACTCTGCTGAGTCTGCTGCCCACAAAAGCCAGGTGGTCCACTTGCCTGGACTTAAAAAACGCCTTTTTCAGTATAAGGCTTCCTCTGAGAAGCAAGAAGCTGTTTTCTTTCCAGTGGGAGAGACTAGGCATGGAAACTGATATCCAGTACACATGGACCAGGTTGCCACAGTTCAAACCACCCATGATTTATGGAGAAACACTGTCTTGTGACCTCCAGAAATTACTGGCTAAGGAATTAGAATGTTTGTTGCTCCAATATGTTGATGACCTCCTTTCAGGGCACCCTACCTAGTATACGCCCAAGGCATGGACTGTCTTTTATGACATATAAAGGTATGTGACTATAAAGTGTCTAAACAAAAAGCTCAGATTTGCCAGTGGCAAGTAAGTTATCTAGAATTTACTATCCAGTAGGGGTAGAGGTATCTAGGCATGAAATGGAGGCAGATCATTAATTGCCTCCCTACCCCCACAAACCAAAAACAGGTTCAGGAATTCTTAGGCTCGATTGGCTTTTGTCGTCTTTGGACCCCCAATGTTCCCATCTTGGCTAAGTTCTTCTATGAGGCAACTAAAGGAGAGGAATAAGAGCCATTAGAATGGGGAGGAGAAGAAGAATGTGCCTTCTCCCAACTAAAGATGAGGCTGATAAATGCACCTGCATTGGGGCTACCAGACTGGGCCAAGCCCTTCACTCTGTATATCTCAGAGAGAGGAAAGATGTCTGTAGGTGTGTTTATATAGCTGGTTGGGTCCTGGCCAAGATCTGTAGCTTACCTCTCTAAGCAACTGGGTGGAGTGGCAAAAGGATGGTCACCATGCTTATGGGCTCTCACCACTATGGCTCTTCTTGTGCAAGAAGCTGGTAAGTTGACTGTAGGGCAGAATCTCAAAGTGAAAGTACCCACTCTATGATCACTTTAATTGACACTAAAGGACATTTTTGGCTCTCTAATGTAAGAACACCCTGAACCAAGCCACACTCCTTCCAGTCAGTAGAAGAGAGACTGAGCATGACTGTACAGAAGTTATAGATAATGTGTATTCTAGCAGACCTGCCTGGCATGATCAGCCTTGGACAGATGCAAACTGGGACTTGTATGTAGACTAAAGTAGTTACATAATGACACAAGGTAAGCAGCGGGCTGGTGATGCAGTGATTACCTTAACAGAGACTATAGAGGCTAAGCCCCTACCCCAAGGAACATTGGCTCAGAAGGCTAAGTTAATTGCCTTGACTTGAGCCTTAGAACTAAGTCAGGGGAAAAATGTGAATGCTTTTCTGACTCTCCAAATATGCGGAGCATTGTACAAGGAGAAGTGACTATTAAATTCTGAAAAAAAAGACATTAAGTATCAGCAGGAGATACTTCAGTTGCTAGAGGCAGTATAGAAACCCTGGAAGGTGGCAGCGATGCACTGTCATGGACATCAAGGAGATGCTTCCACCATCACTAAAGGGAACACTAGGGTTAGTACTGAGGCAAAAATGGCTGCATCCAAACCATACCAGGTGTCACAAGTGGCTCCCCTTATCCTGTGGGTTCTGGAGCTCTCATCTATCTACTTCCAGGAGGAGAAGGAATGGTTGGCAGTAGAGGGGAGCCAGGAAGCAGAGGGAGGATGGATAAAGATGCCAGATGGACGAGAAGCAGTCCCCCAGATTCTAGGAGCCACCATGGCAATAGGGAGTATTTGATGAAGTTGCTTGGCTAATACTACTACATCTCCCACCTGGCAGCCCTGGCCAAAACTGTCACTCTACAGTGTGTCACCTGCAGCCAGTTCAACGTGGGCCAAAGACTAACAGTACCCCCAGGAATCTAGTCGTATGGAACAACACCCTTCGAGGACTTCCAGGTAGACCTTACTGAAATACCCAGGTTCGGAGGGAACAAGTACTTACTCATGATGGTCTATCAGACTTGGAATAGGTAAAATACTTCCCCACCGGGATAAAAAGGACTCTGGATTAGCAAAAGTATTGCCCAGAGAAATCATCCAGTGGTTTAGGTTGCTATTCAAATTTAAATTCAAATTCAAATTGAGGTTTAAATTTGACAATGGGATAGCCTTCTTAACAGAAATAGTGCAAATAATAAGATAATTTTTTGAATAACTTATAGCCCTCAAAGCTTAGACAGGGTAAAGTGAATGAACCAGGACCATAAGAGCAGAAATTGGGAAACTCTGCCAGGAAGCAAAGCTAATTGGATATAGAGGCCTTGCTACTGGTGTTGTTCAAAGAGGCTTCTGTCATTCCTCTGCAATTTAGCAGGAACTCCTAGAAGAACTGGGAAAGACTGAACTGAATAGACAAAAACCCTACAAAAGTAACAAGGAAAATCTGCACTAGAGTAATTAACCATGTTCTGTTTAGACTTTCAGGTCTGTACATCATTTCTCTCTGGAGGATCAAGGGAACCAAGTCTAGGTCCAGAATCAGAAACTGGTCCCCCTGAAACCAAGGTAGAAAGGACTTTCCACCATCATCCTGACCACATGCACAGCAGTGAAGGTGGAAGGAATCCTCATCTGGAGTCATCACAGCTGGCTGAATAGGGCTTCACTGCCCCTTGGAAAGTAAAGGTAACTTTTAAGACAGTCAATGTGCCATGCTCCAGTTGTAAGGGCCAGACCAGCGCCATTTTGTTGTTTACTGCATAAGCTCTATTCCTAGCCCCTCCACCTCCCTCCATCCCAACCTCTGCTGGTAAACTGGCAGGACCGCACCCTGCAGCCTCCCCCATTCCATTTCTGGTTGCTCAGCCGTAGCTGTTGATTATGCCACCTTGGGCAACAGAGCCATAAGTTTCTATTACCTTGAAATACAGGTATTTCCCTCCAGCCACCTAAACAGGCAACACCAACTCTAGGCCCCGGTTAAGAAATCCCCCACCCCGCACCTGTACCAATCCAAATCTTCCTTTACTAGTGAAATCACTAACCACCAATCAAAAGTATACTCATACCCTTCTTCCTTTTTTGCTTTCTGTACCCCATAAAAACCCATTTCACCCCAGGCTCGGGACTCGACCTCAGCTTGCAGGCCAGGAGAGTCCAGACCCGGGTGTGAATAAATCTCATCTCGTGCTTTTTACATCAGAGTGTGTCTCAGATTTGTCAGTTGGGGCCATTTGGGGGGAATTTCGGGCACAACACAGTCACATACTGGGAGCTGGCTGGTCAATGCACAGCTGAAGCCTGAGGAAACTCCTCGAGGGACTTGTCTTGATTGGAATTCAGACTTTGGGAAAAGTTACAGGAAAAAGTAAAAACTCTTATGTATATAAGCCCACCACTACAGTACTATTAAGGTCTGAGTAAAGAACACAAAAAAAGTCACAGTCTCTAAAACCTCAGTGCTAAGAAGTAATTAATATTGGCACCTGCAGAAACAAGCTGATATTGAGACCCCAAATTAAAATATATATTAGAGTCTCAAAAGGGGGGAATGAGAGAGAATAACCAAGAAGGGTGAGGTCTAGGAGAACAGGTCTTCTCAAGGAGACCACAAGGATACACCTACAAGGTCCTCTTCATGGTGAATCAGCTCTTGGGAATTTGTAACTTGGAAATTTCCAAGTTCTGTGAAATCCTGTCGTTCTGTAGGGGCTGGAATAGCATCTCCCACTTGATTCAAAACTTTCTGACTGTCAATAAGAAGGGAAAGACCAAGCCAGTCAGGGAGCATGGCCATTTGGAAATCTATGCCATAAGCTCCCAGCCAGTAAATAAAGCCCTTCCTCTTGCAAACGTGGTGTTTGGGTGCTCTTTCTCTTAGTTGAGCCTTGTCTTCCTGCAACAATACCCCATGACCATGTGGGTTTTATCTCAGACTTACAAGGTTGACTCAACATATATAAATGTATAAATATAATGCACCATGTAAATAAATAAATGTAAATAAAATAAAAAACGAGACCACGATTCTCTCAATTGTTACAGAAAAGCCTTTTGATATTATCCAGCATCCTTTCATGATTAGACCACTTAAGAAAATAAGCTTAAATGAGACATTTCTTAAACTGATGGAGGTTGTCTACAACAAATGTTCAGCTAGTATCACATTGCATGCAGTAAAACTGAAAGCATTTCCATTCAGATCTGGAATTAGACAAGATGCCCACTGTCACCACTGCTATTCAGCATGGTACTGAAAGTCCTAGTCATCACAATCAAGCAGGAGAAGGAGATGAAGCGTATTCAAATAGGGACAGAGGAGGTCAAACTCTTGCTTTTTGTGGATGACATGACCTTATAACTGGAAGACCCCAGGCACTGAGCTACAAAGCTGCTAGAGGTAATCAAGGAATATAGCAGTAGGTTGGGATACAAAATCAGTACCTACAAATCAGCAGCCTTTATGTATACCAATAATAGTGAAGCCTAGAATACAATCAAGCACTCTATTCCTTTTACAGTGGTGCCAAAGAAGATGAAATACCTGGGGATATATCTAACTAAGGATGTGAAAGATCTCTATAAAGAGAATTACGAAACTCTGAGAAAATAAATAGTAAAATATGCAACAAATGGAAGGGCATACCATGCTCATGGTAGGAATGAATCAACATTGTTAAAATATCCATTCTACCCAAAGGACTCTACATATTTAATACAATCTGCATGAAAGCACCAATGTCAAACTTTAAAAAACTTGAAAAAAATAGTACTTCATTTCATATGAAATCAGAAAAATCCCCTAATAGCCAATACAATTCTTAGAAATAAGAAAAAACCCTAAAGGTATCACAGTACAAGACTTCAGGTTATATTACAAGGCTTCAGTGACCAAAACAGCATAGTGGTAGCACAAACAGAGATGTAGATCTATGGAATGGACTAGAGAAACTAGAGATGAACCCAGTCCCATTCCATCATTTCATCTTTGATAAGCCAAACAAAAACATGTATTGGACAAAAAACATCCCTATTTAACAAATGGTGCTGGGAGAACAGGTTATCCACCTGTAGAAGACTGAAACTGAAACACCTATCACCACTAACAAAAATTGATTCTTGATGGATAAAATGTTTAAATTTAAGACACAAAAGTATAAAAATACCAGCAGAGACTGCAGGGAAAACACTTGAAGATATTAGCTCTGGAAAATATTTTATGAAGACGCAATTGCAGCAACACCAAAAATAAATAACTGAGATCTGATCAAGCTAAAAAGTTTCTGCACAGCTCAGGGCAGTACCACCAAAGCAAACAGGCAGGCTTTGGAATGGGAAAATTTTTTTGCATATTATGATCCTCACAAAGGTCTGACAACTAGAATCTACAGAGAACACAAATTAATGAATAAGAAAGAAGAAACAACCACATTTCTTCATGGGCAGGATACTGGAATAGAAATTTTTCTGAAGATGGCAGATCAATAGCCAACAAACACATGAAAAAATGCTCATCATTTGTAATAATCAGAGACGTGCAAATCAAAACCACTTTGAGATGTCACCTAACTCCAGTAAGATTAGCCCATAATACAAAGTCCCAAAACTGCAGATGCTTGTATGAATGTGGAGAGAACGGAACACTTCTACACTGCTGGTGGGCTTGCAAACTAATACAGCCTTCATGGAAAGTAGTGTGGAGAATGCTAAAAGAACTAAAAGGTGATATTACATTTGATCCCACAATTCCATTACTAGATATCTACCCAGAGGAACAAGTGCCCATCAACCCATGAATGGATTAATAAATTGTGGTATATTTATACCATGGAATATTACACAACCTTAAAAACAGAGACTTTACCTCTTTTAAGTTTACATGGATGGAGCTGGAACATATCCTACTTAGTAAAGTATCTCCTCAAGAATGGAAGAAAAAATATCCCATGTACTCAGTATTATTATGAATCCAATTGACAATCACTCACACTTTCATATGATGAAAAGATCACAACTATGACCCAGGATAAAGGAGGGAGAAGGGGGGATGGGAGAGAAGGTTGGAGGTCAGATCGAGGGAGGGTAAATGGTGGGATCACACCTGTGATGTATAATGCAAGGTACTTGTTGGATTTATTAAGTTTACAGTATAAATGTTGGGCAGCGCCTGTGGCTCAAAGGAATAGGGCACTGGTCCCATATACCAGAGGTGGTAGGTTCAAACCAAGCCCTGGCCAAAAACTGCAAAAAAATAAAAATAAAAATAAAAAGCATAAATGTCTTAACACAATAATTAAGTAAACAAGATGAGGTTTATATTAACCAGTGTGATGTAAATGCTCCTAATTCTATATGAAATCAGCACATTGTACCCCATACATGCATTAATGTATACATGATCTATGCATTATGATTTAATAAAAAAATAAAAATAGGGAAGCACCTATGGCTCAATGAGTAGTGGGCTGGCCCCATATACCAAGGGTGGTGGGTTCAAACCTAGCCCCAGCGAAGCTGCAACAACAACAAAAATAGCCGGGCATTGTGGTGGGCTCTTGTAGTCCTAGCTACTTGGGAAGCTGAGGCAAGAGAATCACCTAAGCCCAAGAGTTGGAGGTTTCTGTTAGCTGTGATGCCATAGTACTCTGCCAAGGGCAACAAAATGAAACTCTGTCTCTTAAAAAAAAATTATTTTACCACAAAGATAATTGCACCATAATGTTTATTCTAGCCCAATTCATAATTGTCAATTCATGGAAGCAACCCAAATGTCCATCAACCCATGTATAGATTTAAAAATTATTATATATTAACACTATTCAGCCATAAGAAAGATGGAGACTTTACATGTTTTATGTTTACCTGGATGGAGTTGGAACACATTTTTCTTAATAAAGTATCTCAAGTATGGAATAAAAAAATATTCAATGCATTCAATACTACTCTGAAACCAATATACAAACACTTTCAGACTCATGAGTGATAAAACACAAATATAGTCTAACAAAAGAGAAGGGTATAGAGGGGGAGGGGAGGGGAAGGGAGAGGGCGATTGGAGGGAGTTGGGAAGGCATTTGGTGGTATCTTACCTAATGTGCATAATGCCAGGGTATATTGTCACAACCCCTGGGGCCCCTATGACCTTGTTCTCGATCACCACAGGATGGAACTAAGCATGATGCAGATTAGAAGTGCAAGCTTGAGGGAGGCAGGCTAACCCTTTTTTGCAGGGTAGTCCCGTAGGGGTACAGCACCCCGTGCTCAGACATGGCAGTTTAGCTTCATGTGCTCCCCATGGAAAATGGCTCTGAGATGGAGTTCTTTTCTCTGATGTCCTGTTTACAGCCTGCAGATATGCAGAGACACTCTTACAAAACAATAAACTGGAGGCTCAGGCCTGGGTCACAGTTGGAAGCTTGAATACTTGTTGAGGCATTCAGCTGCTATGTTCTGCTCCTCTTTCATCATTAACATTATAATCATTGGTTTCATTTTAGAGAGAATTAGGTAAGCAAGAGCAGACTACCTGGCTCCCTTATTTTTTAACCCCAAACAGAATGAATTGTATATGTGTTCAGCAGCGATTGTACTGAATTGGGATCTTAATGGTAGTTTCCTGACGTTACTTCACTTCTTTTTACCTGTATTGAATTCTTACTGAATGCTTGAGAGTATATAAGATGATCAGTAAGTTGAGCAGGGTTGCTGTGCTGGACAGAGCCTCGACCTCCCTATTCGCCAATAATTCCGTCTGCAGTTTCCTTTCTCTGCATCAAAGAACAGAGGGCTCTGGGGAACACTAACATAGCCCTGAGCAACCTCTGCACTAGTCTTTTGAGACAGTACAATACAGGTGAGGAGAGTATTTAACAATGACTACATGTATAAGAATTGCCATGGGCTCAGGCTTTCTCGACAAGGAGCACCTGCAGATGAATTACACGACGGTCCACTGCTCAGCTGCAGATCATCTTGCTCGGAGGTCATCTGACTCTTGGCGCCCCTACATTCCCGCCCCCCCAATGTATTAAAGATATTTCTGAATGGGCAAGGGCGAAAATCTGTTCTTGGTTATTTCAGCCATTATCCTCACTGAGGAGCTTTCCTTCCTGCTAAGTAAAAGAAACAAAAGGGTATATAAGTATAGTATAACTTTAAGTAAAGATCAGATGCCCAGCTGAAACAGATATAAATCCAACAAGTGAAATTCTCTTACCTTGGCCAATACCAGAATAACCATTACCTCAAAGCCTGCTGTTTGAGGTCTTTGTTGTTATAACCTTCAAAGGTTTAGAAGATGCATACTAAGCTTACCTGGGGCTTAATATACAGCCCCAAATAGTGAAAACCTGTATCAATCTTCCCACTCTGCATAGAAGCTCCAAATGCCTCTTAGGGAATAAGGGCACTAACCACTCTTAACTGCTTCCTGCTGATAATGGATGGTAATATGGGAGAGTCATCTAGAGTTCCCACAGAGGAGATTGATCCTGGGTTGGTCCTGTGAATAAAAGAAACATTAGTGAAAACAAATTTGTTAAGGTGCTGGCAAGGTTTTCTGCTCATGTTGAGGCTTAACCCAGTGGGCTGGTAACCACTGCTTCTCTTGACATTCTGTAATAATATAGGCAAAACCTCGACCCCATTGCAGTACATAACCAGACTTCGACTCTGACATGTCAGGTTTTCTATAAAAAATAGGTTGTTGTATTGGAGAGGATGGTGAATGAATGAGGGATGTCCAATGGCATTCTGCAGCTATCTTTTCATCGTTGCTAAGATTCAAAAAATTGAAAGTGAAAGAGCTCTAGTGAGCACATACTTAGGACTATTAAGCTATATGGGCTGCTACCCCTACCCCCCTTTTAATATACAAATAAAATAATTTTTAATGTGGTAAAGGTAGTTCTTCCTGTTATCTAGCCCTTTTATTTCCAGGTAAAATATGGTAATTCAAAGTTCAGAATTCCAGGTATGGGCTCTTTAAATGAGGAAGCCCAATACAAATTTAAATTATTAGCTGCTGCTAGGGAAAAACCATGATTGTAATGCTAATTCCCTCAAATGTCTTTTTAAGTTGAGAAAACAAACTGAGAAAATCTCAGCTGAGAGAATTTACCATTTCTTTAACTATACAAACTTTACTTTGATATTTACTTAATGGATGAACAAAAGATAACACTTTCCCTGCAATCTTTGCAAGGAAAGATTTTTCTCTCCCTATTCCAAAGGTTTTGCTACTTGTGGTCCTAAATCCACCCTTCACAGATCTCAAAAGACTGTTTTACTCATGGACTAATGGTTCTGCACTTCACAGTTCCTCTCAAAGGCTCTGTTACTTGTGGTCCTTCATTGGTCCCGCACTTCACAGTTCCTCAGTAGCAGAGTTGTTACTGCTTTAAACTGCTTTTACAGTGGAATTTTTGCTAATTGATTCCAGACCCTTTTTTCAAATGGAGTTCCCTAGCACAAAGGTGGTTTAACTCTTAATCTAATTATTCTCCATTGTCATCCATTGGTCTGGTTTAATTTCCTCAGTTTTATGCTGAGGCACCACAGGTGTAACCAAGCTGGCAGAGTGTTTCCATGGCATAGAATTGAATTATACAGTTTTTCCGAGAATAGTTTGAAACAAAATATTAAAGACACTGTTTTAACTTTTTTCATTTACCTATAGGTCCTGATTCTGGCCCAACTAATAAAAACACCTCACTTATTTCATGCAAGGTTCCTTAGCTTCTAGATTGTCCAAAGGTCCCACTTGCCCTGAGTGGAGTTTCCCTTTGGACTTCCTCCCACTGTCTACCAAAGGCTTCACTTACTTCCAAGTGTCACTTTCTCTTTTGGTCCACGTCCCTGGTGTCCTGTTGTATCCTTCTGACTATGCCAAATGCCACAACCCCTGGGGCCCCTATGGCCCTGGTCTCCATCATTGCAGGAAAGAACCAGGTATGATGTGGATTAGAAGTACAAGCTTGAGGGAGGAGAGCTAACCCTTCTTTGCAGGGTAGCCCTGAGCAACCTCTGCACTGGCCTTTTATGGAGATAGTATAATACAGGTGAGGTGAGTATTCAACAATGACTACGTGCATAAGGATCACCATGGGCTCAGGCTTTCTCCACAAAGAGCCCCTGTGGACAAATTACCTGAGGGTCTACCCCTCAGCTGCAGATCATCTTGCTCAGAGGTCATCTGACTCTTGGCATCCCCTATAGTATATTTCACAATAATTAAGAGTAAATTTTAAAATGGCCTACTACAAAAAATAAGGGAGTGAGGTGATGGCTATGTTAATCTGTTTTATTTAAGCATTCCACATTGTACATCAAACCATTATATTGTACCCCATCAGTGTATAATTCTAATTAAAAATTAATTTAAAAAAGAAAAGGAAGAGCAATCCAATACCAAACCAACAGAAGAAATGAAATAACCAAAATTAAATCAGAAAGAAAAGGATTTGAAGAGAAAGGAATCATTCTGAAAATCAATGAAACCAAATGTCTGTTTTTCAAAAAGATAAGTAAAATTGGTAAACCTTTGCCCAGATTAATAAGAAACAGAAAGGGAAGATCTCTAATAACCTCAAACATAAACAAAAGTGGAGAAATAACAATAGATACCACAGAGAAACAAGCGATCATCTTGGACTAGTACAAGAAACTCTATGCCCAGAAATATGACAATGTACAGAAGATGGATCAATACCTGGAATCACTAACCTACATATACTTGACCAGGAAGAAATAGATCTCTTCATCAGACCAATATCAAGCACTGAAATTGAGGAAAAAATAAAAATTCTCCCAATCAAAAACAAACAAACAAAACCCTGAAACAGATGGCTTCACATCAGAATTATTTCAAACCTTCAAAGAAGAGCTTGTACTAATAGTGTAGAACCTATTCCAAAACATTGAGAAGGAAGGAACCTTCCCCACCACGTCCTATGAAGCAGACATCACCCTGATACCAAAACCAGTTAAGGACCCAGAAAAAAGGACAACAGTCCAATTTCACTAATGAGTCTCAATGCAAAAATATTCAATAAAATCACGCATACGTAATGCAGCTACACATTAACAAAATTATACATCACAATCAAATAGGATTCATCCCAGTGATCCAAGGTTGATGTAACATATGCAAATCCATAAATGTAGTACATAAAATAAATAGATGCAAAAACAAAGACCATATGACACTCTTAATAGATGCAGAAAAAGCATTTGACAAAATTCAGCATCCTTTTTCAGCAAGAATGCTTAAGAAATTAGGAATACAGGGCAGGTTCTTTTTGTTTGTTCTTTGTTTTTATTTATATCCATTTTACTCAAAATGTGATATGTGCACATGATAAAAATAGAAGCAATGCAAATGTTTACAGAATAAAAAGTATTTTTCCTTTTACCATTGACTTCCTTTCTGTTTTCCCTAATATAACCATTGTTTGTTTTGTTTTGCTTTGCTTTGTTTTTTTGCTGGGGATTCATTGAGGGTACAAAGAACAAGGTTACACTGATTTCACTTGTTAGGTAAAGTCCCCCTTATGATTGTGTCACACCCAGTGACCCACCCCTCCTTTCCTCTGGTAGCACCCCCTTCCCCAACCCTACATCATGTACATTATGATTGTCCTCATATCAGAATTGAGTACATAGGATTACTGCTTCTCCATTCTCGTAATGCTTTATTAAGAATAATGTGTTCCATTTCCATTTAATTTATAAAGAGATGTAAAATCTCCATCTTTTTCACGGGTTAATAGTATTTCATGGTATACATATACCACAGCTTGTTAATTCATTCCTTGGCTGGTGGGATTTTAGGCTATTTCCACATTTTAGTGATTGTAAATTGAGCTGCAATATATAATCTAGTGCAATTGTCCCTATGGTGAAAGGATATTATTTCTTTAAGGTACATGCCTACTAATGGGATTGCAATATCAAATGGGAGGTCTATTTTGAGTTCTTTGAGAGTTCTCTATACTTCCTTCCAAAAAGGTTGTAGTAGTTTGCAATCCCACCAGCAATGTAGAAGTGTTCCCTTCTCTCCACATCCATGCCAACATCTTCAGTTTTGAGACTTTGTGATGTAGGCAATTCTTTCTGAGATTAGGTGATATCTCAGGGTATTTTTTATCTGTATTTCTCTGATAATTAGGGATAATGAGCATTTTTTCATATGCTTGTTAACCATTCATCCATCTTCTTTAAGAAGGTTTTATTCATTTCTCTTGCCCAGTGATATAAGGGATTGTTGACTCTTTTTATGTTGATTAACTTGAGTTTTTTGTAGACCCTAGTTATCAAGCTTTTGTTCGATTTAAAATAGGCAAATATCCTTTCTCATTGTGTAGGTTGTCTATTTACTTTGGTTGTTGTATTTGGAGCTGTACAGAAGCTATTGGGTTTAAGTCTCATGTGCTTATTGTTTTTGTTGCTGCAATTGCCACATAAGTCTTCATAAACTTGAGGGGAGGGGCAAGATGGCCAACAGAAGCTAGCCTCCAACAGAAGTTCCCATCCAGAGGAAAGGATAATGTCCAGAAAATACCCAATAATGTTGAATATTTGGAGCTCAGCTGAGAGAGAAGAGTGATATCTGCAGGACACCTCTGCTGAGGCAAGTTGAGACTCCAAGAAAGCAATCTCCAGGTTCATAATATCCTCCAAAGAAAAAGTCTCCATCCCCTCCCCCAAGAAAATTGTGTTTTTCTCTTTGTTTTCTCTTCATCTGCTCCTGTAAGTTTTCTACAGGTGAATGGTGAACTGAGGACCTGTTATCCCACCCAACGTGTGAGAGCTACAGGGAGGGGGATCTACACCCCTAGAGGGACCCTGCTGAGATCCCAAACACTCTCAACAGGCAGAAAACCTGAACAAATGTTTTTCACTGCCATTTGGAACTTCCAGTCAACCCTTCCCCACTTGCCTACAGAGACAGTGTGGGGGGTGGGGAGCCAAGAGCACCATCTCCCACCCCTGCAGAACCAAGCACCCAGTCCTGGCTCTGCAGACAGAGACTGTTAGAGCCACATGCATTCCCCGGGTACTGGTGATCTGCACTCCCATGGCCTGAGACCTGCAAGAGCTGTGCGAGTCCCGCAGGCGTCCACAGAGTTCCTGGCTCCTAGCACCCAGGCCAGGCAGGCCCAGAACTGTTTACTAGAACTGGACCCTCCCCGTGGGTGGCCACTGAGTTTCCTGCTCCCAGCAACCAGGTCGAGGGGGCCAGGAACTGCTTGCTAGAAAAGCATGCAGCCACTGAGTCCCTCGCTCCCAGCACCTGGGCCGGGTAGGCCCATAACTGCTTGTTAGACCTGTAAGCAGCTGTGGAGTTCCCCACTCCTGGCACCAGGGTCAGTCAAACCCAGAACTGCTTGCTAGACCTGTGGGTGGCCACTGAATGCCTCGCTCCCGGTACCCAGGTCAGGCAGGCCCAGAACTGCCTGCTAAACCTGCAGGCAGCTGCTGAGTTTCCTGCTCTGAGCACCTGGGGAGGGCAGGCCCAGAACTGCTTGCTAGCACCCCCGTGCACCCCATGGGCAGCAGCCAAATTCCCCATTCCTGGTCCCTGGGTCGAGTGGGCCCAGAACTGCCTGCTAGACCTGGGAGTGACTGCTGAGTTCCCTGCTCCAGGCACCTGGGCCAGTGAAGGCCAGAGCTGCTTGCTAAACCCTATATGCTCCATAGGCAGCCGCCAAGTTTCCGCTCTTGGCACTTGGGTGGGGCAGGCCCAGAACTGCTTGCTAGACCTGCGGGAGGCCTCCAAGTTCCCTGCGCCCAGCACCAGGGCCCAGAACTGCTTGATAGACCCATGTGTCTGCTCTTGGAACCTGGGCCAGGTGGGACTAGAGCTGCTTGCTAGACCAGCAGGTGGTCACCGAGTTCCCTGCACCCGGCACTCAGACCTGGTGGGCCCAGAACTGCTTGTTAGACCCCCACGCATGCTGCGGGCAGCAGCCAAGTTCCCCAATCCTGGCAACTGGTTCGGGTGGGCCCAGAACTTCTTGCTAGACCTGCAGGCAGCCACCCAGTTTCCTGCTCTGGGCACTCAGACTGGAGGGGTTCAGAACTGCTTGCTAGACCTGTGTGTACCCTGCTGGCAGGCACTGAGTTCTCTGTGCCTGGAAGCCAGGTCATGAGGGCCCAGACTACCTGCTAGACCCTCAGGTGGCCGCTGAGGTCCCTGCTCATGGCACCAAGGCCAGTCGGGTTAGAACTGGTTGCTAGACCTACGGGCAGCCACCAAGTTCCCCGCTCCTGACATCCAGGCTGGGCAGACCCAGAACTGCTTTCTAGATCAGTAGACACCTCACAGGCATCCATCAAGTGTCCTGCTACAGGCACCTGGGTCTGACGGGTGCAGAACTACTTGCTAGACCCATGCGCAAGAGCCAAATTCCCAGCTCCCAGCACTTAGGCAAGGCAAGCCCAGCTTTGCTTGCTAGTCATGCATGAGCCCCACAGGCTCTGGCAGAGTTACCCAACCCCAGCATCTGTACCAGGTGGGCCCAGAATTGCCACTAGAACCGCGCACTCCCAGCGTCCCCAGATGGTGGCCTGAGAATTATGAAAGGATGATCAGTTGAGAGGGAACCACACAAGAATGGCAGTAACCCAAGGTGAAGAACAGCAGTGGTAGCAACAGGAACAATAAAGTTCATACTCCTGAGGCTATACAGGACAGACACTGCCTCTCTGGACAAACAGAGAAAGCCAGCACCTTCTCAGGTGGCAGCCACTGACTGAACAGTTCTGATACAAACTCAAAACAGTGTAAATTCACCATGGGGAAGAATCAGCAGACAAACCTTGGCAACTTGAACAACCAGAGTAGATAAACTCCCACAAGGAAAAATGGGGCGGATGCAATTAAGACCCTATCTGTAAACAGATGGCTGAGATGTCCGAAATCGAGTATAGAATTTGGATAACAAATAAGATTAACAGAAAGGAAGAAAGGAGGGAATTGGAACTTCAAGAAATTATTCAAAAGATGTCTAAAGATATTATTTTAAAGATGTCTCAAGAACTCAACAATTTCAAAGATAAAATGACTAAAGATTTTGAAACATTGAGGAAAGAGTTTGAAGCCATCAAAGGTCTGAAAAATATGGTAGAATCCCTCGGTAATAGAATGGAACAGGCAGAAGAAAGGATCTCTGACACTGAAGACAAAGCTTTTGAAGGAGTCCAAGCACTCAAAGAGGAAGAGAAATAGAGAGCAAAAACAGATCATTCTCTCAGAGAGCTCTCAGGTAATTTGAAGAAAACTAATATTCACCTTATAGGAATCCCTAAAGGCGACAACCTTGCTTCACAAAACACAGAGACTCTACTTCATGAAATTATGAAAGAAAACTTTCCAGACATGCCAAGAGATTCTAAAATTCAGATAGCAGATAGTTTCAGAACCACAGCATGACTCAAACTGAGCAAAACATCCCTCAGGCACATAACAATTAACTTCACTAAAGTTAAAATAAAAGAGAAAATCCTGAAAGCAGTTAGATGTAGAAAACCATAACCTACAAGGGGAAGAATATTAGAATGACTGCAGATCTCTCTGCTGAAACCTTTCAAGCTAGAAGGCAATGGTCAGTGAATTTTAATCTCCTAAAACAAATTAACATTCAACCCAGGATCCTGTATCCAACTAAACTGAGTTTCATCTATGATGGAGAAATTAAATACTTTAATAACATTCACATGTTGAAGAAATTTGCTATAACTAAACCAGCTCTCCAGGAAATTCTCAAACCTATCCTCCATAATGACCAGTGCAATCCACCACAAAAGGAAACTCACTCAGAAATTTTGATCAAATTCCAACTTCCATAGTGGCGAAAGGATGAAAAATATCTACTGGACTGTCAAATAACTCAAAGAACAAAGTTTTACCAGGCTTATCAATAATTTCAATCAATGTGAATCGCTTAAAATATCCTCCAAAGAAGCACAGATTGGCTGATTTGATACAAAAACTCAGACTGAACACCTATTATATTCAAGAATCGCATCTTACTTATAAATCAAATATAGACTCAGGGTGACGGGATGGTCATCTATATTCCAGGCAAATGGGAAACATAAAAAAAAAACAGGTGTTGCAATTTTATTCACAGATACAATAGGGTTTAAACCAAGAAAAGTAAGCAAGAATAAGGATGGCCATTTTTTATTTGTTAAGGGTAATACTCAATATGGTGAGATCTCAATTATCAATATCTATGAACCCAACCAGAATGCACCTCAATTTATAAGAGATACTCTAACAGGCATGAGCAACTTGATCTCTCCCAGTTCCATCATAGTTAGAGATTTTAATACTCCTTTGGCAGGGATGGATAGATCCTTCAATAAGAAGCTTAGCAAAAAAATTTTAGATTTAAATTTAACTATTCAACTTTTGGACGTAACAGATATCTACAGAACTTTTCATTATAACAAATTAAATAGACATTTTACTCATCAGTCCATGGAACATACTCCAAAATCGATCACATCTTAGTGTATCACTAAGTGTGATACACTAAGTGTATCGATCACATCATTAGTATAATCTCAGCAAATTTGAAAGAATAGAAATTATTCCATGAATCTTCTTGGACCATTATGGATTAAAAATTGAATTCAGTAACAACAGAAATCTGCAGACCCATACAAAAACATGGAAGCTAAATAACCTTATGCAGAAAGATAAATGAGTCAGAGATGAGATCAAGAAGGAAATTACCAAATTTTAGGAACAAAATGATAATGAAGAAACTTGTTATCAGAATCTCTGAGATACCACAAAGGCAGTCCTAAGAAAACGGAAAGAGAGGAAGTTAACAACTTAATGGGACATCTTGAGCAACTGGAAAAGGAAGAATATTCCAATCCCAAATCTAGTAGAAGAAAAGAAATAACCAAAATTAGAGCATAATTAAATGAAATTGAAAAGAAAACAATTATACAACATATCAATATATCAAAAAGTTGGTTTTTTGAAAAGGTCAATAAAACAGAAATACCTTTGGCCAACCGAACCAAGAAAAAAAGAGTAAAATCTCTAAACTCAGCAATCAGAAATGGTAAAGATGAAATAAAAACAGACCCCTTAGAAATTCAAAAAATCCTTAATGTATATTACAAGAAACTTTATTCTCAGAAATATGAATATCTGAAGGAAATCAACCAATACTTTGAAGCATGCCACCTCCCAAAACACAGCCAGAATGAAGTGGAAATGTTGAACAGGCCTATATCAAGTTCTGAAATAGCATCAACTATACAAAATCTCCCTAAAAAGAAAAGCCTTCTTTTTAGAAGAAAAGGCTTCACGTCAGAATTCTACCAAACCTTTAAAAAGGAAGTAGTACCTATATTCCTCAACCTTTTCCAAAGTATAGAAAAAGACAGAATAATACCCAACACATTCTCTGAAGTAAACATCACCTTGATACGTGAACCAAGAAAAGACCCAACAAGAAAAGAAATTTATAGACCAATATCACTAATGAATATTGATGTGAAAATATTGAACAAGATCCTAACAAACAGAATCCCGGAACACATCATAAAAATTATATACTATGACCGAGTGAGTTTTATCCTAGGATCTCAAGGATGGGTCAATATATGTAAATCTATGAATACAATTCATCACATAATCAAATTAAAAAAACAAAGATCACATGATTCTCTCAATTGATGAAGAAAAAGCTTTTGATAATATCCAGCATCCCTTCATGATCAGAACACTAGGGAAATTGGTATAGAAAAACTCTGTCTTGAAGATGGTGGAGGAGATGCACCCCTGAGTCAACTCTCCTGGTGGTTTCAGGTGAGAGTGGGCTTAGTGGATCTCTTCCACGTGGAGTCCTTGCACGGATAAGCAGAGCAGGGTGAGCAGCAAAGAGGTGAATTGCTGGATTGGAAGTGTAGCCCAGAACTACGGTGTCAGCCAGAAAAAACTCAGGGCAGCAGCTGAAACGGCTCCATCTGCAACCTGCGGAGCCAGGTCCACGGATTGCGTCCTGCGGCTCCAGGTCTGCGGCGTGCATCCTGAGAGACAGAAAGCAATCCCCCCCCCCCATGAAAGGCTACTATACCCAATTCGTGGGGAGTTTGTGTGTCTCGCAGAGAGTGCGGTGAGGCGTGGACACCCAAGCAGAATTTAGCAGCCAGAAACAGGAGACATGTGGACCCGGTTTGGGGCGTCAGGGATCCAGGCATTCAGACAGAGACTTGAGGGGAAGGGACTCTGCTTAGAAACTGATTGATCCTATAATTTTGGAAGTCTGTGTGGAGCTGCACTGACGCGGCGACCAGCAAGGTGAATCGGTTCCCCTCTCACAAACACTGAAAAATCTTTTGAACGTCCTGCATCTGCGGGCAGCGGCCCCTCCCCCACTGGAAAAAAACTGATAACAGACCGCGCAAGGGGCGCCCCAGTTCTTTTCCCTCAGTCGGACCACAGCGGTTTTCTGTTCCAGGGGAAATTAGGAGTTGCGTGAAAGTCTGGTGAAGTGTGAACTTGTGTCCCAAGTTTGGAGGACAGATAAGAGTGGGCGGCCAGCTAGGAACCAGATGTAATGTAAAACCTCCAAAATGGCATCTCCATAACACCTTCTCCAGAAGCACGGAGAACTCAAAATCTGATCTGTAGCCAGCCATCTGGCATCTGAAGTTAATCCAAGATGCCCAACACTTTGCGGGAACTGTTGTAGGGAGAATCTGGGCATCCTGCCAGCAAAGATTCTCCTTTGATAAATATTTTTTTTATTTTTTTATTTTTTTTTCTTTCTATTTTTGGTATTAGCACAGGGACCACTCACAGCACCACCTGTTGTCTAGAAAGTATACTGCAGCATAATTATATATATACTTTTTAACTGGAATCCCACTGCATTGAAAAAGGGACTTGTTTGTATACACTCAAAAAAAAGTACTTGTCTTAG
>CAUYQV010138979.1:0-14002 GCA_963574575.1 Galagoides demidoff
AGGCGCCCGCCACAACGCCTGGCCATTTTTTGGTTGCAGCCATCATTGTTGTTTGGCAGGCCCGGGCTGGGGATTCGAACCCGCCACCTTAGGTGTACGTGGCTGGCGCCTTAGCCACTTGAGCCACAGGTGCCGAGCCAGCATTCAACTTTTTAAGAGTGACAGGCTGCCGGAAGGGGATCCCAGGTGGGCCATGGGATCTTTAGGGCCAGCTGTTCCTTAGCTTAGATAATTCTTCTTTTGGAGATTTACAGATCCGTTTGCCTTAGACAGACCACAGCAAGCCTTTGTACTGCCCAGTCCTGATGTTAGAAGGAGAGCAGCTTAATAATTTATTAACTGCGACATTCCTTCCGGGCTTTATCTGTGTGATGCTGTTGAGTCACAGAACATTATAAATATGAAGGACTTAGCAGAAACACGTTCTTAAAGAGAGCTATGGCCTTTTTGTTGTTGTTGTTGCCAAGGACTCCTCTGAGAGCACTTGTTGGTTTACCTGGTTAGGAAACAGAGGAAAAGGTTCAGCCTTACGAAGCGGACTGCAGTATCAGTTTTGAGTTTGCTAACACTGTGCCCTGATTTGCAAGGTTGTTGGTAATGTCATGACAGTAAAATGTGGTTCCGGAGTGTTTGCAGACATTCCTGAATGGTCCTTGGGCTCCATTGAGGGGAGGTACTTACTGTGTCCTGCCACAGGGCCTTTGCCATGATGTTCCTTCAATGTGAAACTCGGTATTTTCCCTGTCTCTGCACACTGCAACAGCGTGTCCTTCAGCCTTCTCCAGCTTATTTTGATTACTTCTTATTTCCATCCATGTTCTTTTTTTTTTTGAGACAGTCTCACTGTCACCCTGGTACAGTGTTGTGGCATCATAGCTCACGGCAACCTCAAACTCCTGGGCTCAGCCTCCCAAGTAGCGGGAACTACAGGTGCTGGCCACCACGCCTGGCTAGTTTCTCTATTTTTAAGTAGATATAGAGTCTCTCTCTTGCTCAGGCTGGTCTGGAACTCCTGAGCTTAAGGGATCCACCCCCTCGGCCTCCCAGATTGCTGGGATTATAGGCCTGAGCCACCACCAGCCTTATTACTTCCATATTCTAATTTGGATGATGATGATTGTTAAATTTTACCCAGTGCTGGCCCTGGGAATGCCCTGGTGTCGGCTGATGTCCCCTGCTGGGTCATGGCAGGCATCCCTATCCAGCCCAGCCTGGTCCTGCTCATGGGAGATGTCTGTTCATTTAATGGACCACTGTTTGTTCTAGGCCCTGATTCCCCTTTCCATGTGTCTGGTCCCTTTCCTAGTTGCAAATCATTACTGAATTCAGGTAATGTTTCGAACCTTTTGTAAACATTTTTCTAGCATGGAGAACAACTTACTTTTAGAGACATCTATGCTAGACTACTATTAAAGTAATACCTGCCCTCATGAGCGGCTCTTCAGCTTCCATGGTATTTTCATACATATGACTTGACCCTCCTGGGACACTTATGACCATGCCCATAATGAAGAAAGGGTGAGAATCTTCTCAGAATGGGAATCTGAGGCCCAGAGAAGTTTATTAGCTTGGAAAGAGTTGTGTATCTAGTAAATTATAGGGGTTAAAACCAAACCCAGAGTTTCTAAGGATTTCCACAGGATTCACTGCATAAGTTTTTGTTTTTTTCCATCAGGTGGGTTTTGAGTGCCCATTGTCAGGCCCTGAATAGATGCTGTAAACAAGGCAGTCACCAGCCTGTGCTGTTAGATGGCCTGCGTTGTAACATAGCTGCACAATTAAAAGGCAACATCCATTTTCAGTAAGTAACAGAGCAGATTCAGTAAATTTGATGACATTTAATGATTATTCAGCTTGTAGCATCTTCTATTAAAAGGTCAATTCTGATGCACGGAGTAGGCTATTCACTCTGTAGATGGCAGAGATAATAGACTAGGGGGCTGTCTGCATTGAAGAAACAATTGGCACTCCCCTGCATACAGTTGGCACTTAACATATTTACTGACTAACTCCTCTATGTTTCTGAATTAATTCCTTTTGCAGTTGACTTTTTCCTCTAGAAAATGGGCCCAAAAAATGACTTCTATATTACATTTGAGAGATATAAGACATAATATTTCACTTAAGTCAATTTTAGGCGTAAGCTGAACAAATTGCTCAAATGTTTTGTTCCTTCATTTTTAAAGGGATGCTCCAGAAAATGGACTCTGACTAGAGTTTTCCCTGTTTTTACTTTACTGACAATTCAACTCCAAGTATTCTCAAGTTGCTGATAGACCAAATTGGAGGGCTATTTTATCTAGTATGTTCTTTTGTATCTCAAGTGGGAGGAAAAAAATCACACTTTGAGTACAAGGGCTATGGGAATTAAACAGTTAAGGGTAATTCTTCCTCGAGGCTGCCACCTGCTCCACTGTACAGCGCTGAGGCCATTATACAAGGCATTAGCACGTCTGGTCGCGCCAGGAAGAGGAACACGCAAGTCTGCCGAGTAGCTCTGACTGCCATTCACACACCAGCTTCACTTTACTTACCACCCAGCTTGCGAGCCTTTCTGCAAGATGCAATAAAAGGTAAAGCCCGCACCCCAGTGTAACTGGAATGGCTTTAATTACGTGTAACTTGAAAAATGTACTTGGCTTTCTGGTATATCCAGCCGTCGGTCTATACTACAATTTCTGGAAAAGGAGAGGCAGTGCTCAGGAGAGAGATGGGAATTAGAAACACAGACTTGGCCAAAGAGCCGTGACAGTTCTGAGGGGAACGTGGGGACGCTCTGAGACCAGAAGGGTGACAGAGGGTGAAGCCCCCAGGCCAGAGGAGCTGCCTCCATTCGGGGTGGGGGTAAAAACAGACAGGAGACAGGTGAGCAATGGTAAGGAAATGGGGACAGGCTAAAGACAGTACATCGTCACAGAAATTAAGGAGGATGTAAATTTCTTGAGGCAGTGGGTCTCCAGGTCGCAGGCAGTGAATGAAGGAGCATCGTGGAACCAGAGAAGCTGTCTCGGCTATTTTTTAAATGAACTTTAGTGAATGAGAAGGGCTCTTTGGGGTGCAAAACTGAAGGGTTGGGAACTAACCAAGGATAGAAATTTATTTTCTAAGAATTAGTGAGATTTGTGAGTATCTTTGTAGGCTGAAGTTAAAGACCCCACAGGGAAAGGAAAAAGCCAATGGCAGTTTGTCTTAGTGCAATAAAAGATATCATTGCAGCATTTCCTCTTAATGAGATGCATTTCCATCACTAGCTATGTAGCATGTCATTAAAAATAACTAGTAGAAAACATCTTTTTAAGTGACACATTATTTTACTTAAATCTTTACGTCTGAATCCTATTCTGGCTTACTTTCCTGCACTTTTTGACAAGTCATTAGGAAAAAAAGAGTGTTTGGTTCAATATTGCCTGTTGTCTAAGAGACTTGTCTAGCTTAAATAAAACTTGATGGATTAATACTAGTTAAAAAACAAAGGGCAGAATGCTGTGAGTGGTCCCACTTCCAGTCACAAGTCCTGATTTATACATCTTTAGACATATGTAGAAGTTAAGTAAGAAGTAGGGGAGAAAACTGGAGTGTTAAAGAAATGAGATGGTTAGAAATGTATACAAATGGGCCGGGTGTGGTGGCTCACACCTGTAATCCTAGCACTCTGGGAGGGGCAGATGGATTGCTTGAACTCAGAGTTCAAGACCAGCCTGAGCAAAAGCAAGACCCTGTTTCTACTTAAAAAAGAAAAATTAGCTGGGCATTGTAGAGGGCACCTGTAGTTGCAGTTTCTTGGGAGGCTGATGCAGGAGCTTGATTAAGGCCAAGAGTTTGAGGTTGCTGTGCTCTGATGATGCCCCAGCACTCTACTCAGCATGACAGAGAGAGACTCCATCTCAAAAAAAAAAAAAAAACAGACAGCATATAATCAGGTCATAGAAATGATCATTCCACATGTCTAATTTATTTGACATAAGTATGCTGCCTAATGATAATTTTTCATCTTAGAATTGCATGATAAACACAATTATTAAATGACACAGAGCAGACATTGATAAGCATACCGATGGGCATTAGAGGTAGCATTTTTAAGACACAGGATACCTTTTATGTGATCCCTTGCATTGATATTATTTTAAATACCATCTAATATCTTGTTATGGATTTTTCAGTAGACTGCTTGACAAAATGTCACCAATCCATGAGAGGTGGCAGGAAGTCAATGGCACTTTATCACAGAGAATCACTGGCATGTTCATAATAATAACGAGACCTCTAATATACGTGAACACTTTCCTTCTGTATCTCAAAACTATTGAGAAACTACTGCATTTCAGATACCAAATGAAATGTGGCCAGCTTAATAGTATGACATAGCTGCCAGTTAAAGTTCTTACTCCTGCATGAGAAGCCACAGACGGGGCAGAGAATCATTAGAATCTTGTAGTTGCACTTCCAAGGAAGAGGAGTTTATAGGGAGCACATCGTGATTCAAAACTAAGCTATTCCAAAACCTACAGAGTCATTATTAGGAAGATTCTTACGAGAGCTATGCTTGGCCTGTAACTTCTCATGGACCAGCCTACTAGCTTCTCTTACCGCCTGATTTATATTTATATTTATCTCCCTAGGGAAGAAATTTGAACATTTTTTTTTTATTATAGGAACTTTGTTAGCCAAGTAAAAAACCACATTATTTACCTCCTCTCCTCCCAACTATGAAAAAAAAAACTAATCTTCCACAACTGAAATGTACAAGCATACAGAAGCAAAAGCTATGTGGATCAGTGTCGGCCACATATATACACTAGGTTGACCCCACTTAGCTTGTGCAAAAAATTAGATTACACACCGAAGTGATGTGGTAATAAGCAATTAACCAATGAATCGAGGTGGAACTTACCCTCTGAAGAACTGATGTGTGGTTTTAATTGCATTTGAGAGCAGTATCCTTTCAAAGAACTCCATGTAAGCTCTGAGGCCCAGAGTTCTAAATTTTCATTTTAATCATTTATATATTTTATTCTCATAGACACCGAATTATTTTGCGCCATTCTTTCCACAGTTGCTTGAAAATGTAGTCTAGAGAATCAAATTGATTTTTAATTATGACTTCTTGATTTTAGACTTCAGATAAACGAAATTGAAGGAGAATATTCTGAAAGCGTAAACAACGGATTGTCTAAATTCCCAGCTCTCATTTCAAGTTTTTGCTAATGTGGCATTGATCAATCTCCAGTTCCCAGGCTGAGGCGAAGTGATAGGAATATTGGATACAAAATGCCGTACAGGCCAGAAAGATAAATTGTTTGGGTTGTCTTTTTGCAAGTTTGAGGTCACGATTCATTCATCTTGTTACTTTGCTATATCCCTTTAGTGGCTTCAATTGCAGGATTAAATATTGAATGGTGGCAGATCATTCAATATATAGGCTCTCATGTTCAGCATTAGAAGGCTTTTCATGCTTAAAATGGAACTATGTGCACACAGAATGCCAAAGACAATCGTGCTGATGATCCAGTCTGTGAGATTAATCCCTCAGCAATATTATCAGACAATTCTTAACACATTGATCTGTCCCTGACATGACACTTCTGAAACAAATGGATATACTAAGCATTTTAGGAATAACATTGAACCTCCTTTATAGCCTGGCTCTTTCAGAAAATTAACCCATTAGGAGATTTGCCTAGAAATTTCCAATACATTATCCCAACTAATGTTTATTACCACAAAAATAAAAGTAAATTTTGAAAGAGTCCAAATAGCTTTTTTGGGAGTAGTCATTAATAGAGGATTTAAAAATAAAAATCACTTTGGGTAAAATTTGCCCTTAAGGCTAAATATTCAGAATGAAAGTACTAAATTAATATACTGTCTAATAAGTCTAATTAGACCAAGAGTATTCAGCCGTCCCTTTTAGCCTAGGATGTTATTTTTACAATACTGAGTTTAATTGTTGCTCTCCTTACGCATTTGGGGGGTTTCTTACATACTGAGCCCATTAGAAAGGAAATGAAAACGTGAAGGCTAAAAATTCATTATTTAGCCAAGAGACCCAAGAGGCTTGAAGAATAAATGCATGTGATTTTGAAGAATAAAAATGTTTTATTTATAAAACATAAAAATTAAAATTTGACAAGGACCACACAGTCATTCAGTCTCTCTCTCTGCCTGCAGAGTTACTTCCTTTCACATTAGTCTGGGTAATCTGAAGGGCCCCAGGTGGTAACTGTTCAGTCTTCTCTGAAGTTCTCCAAGGTAAAATTGTTTTGAGGTGGCTAAGAAAAGAAGAGATGTTGCCTGAAATTTTCTTTTCTTCACACCAGCTCCTTTGTCCTCCCCAAATTTTTATTTCAAATAAGTATAATAATTCCATTTTATACTATAAACAGTTGTATTTTCTTTTTTTCTCAACCTCAGCTTTTCAGATTTTTCTCTTTCTCATAAGTCATCTATTCTGCTCCTTTCGTCACCTGGATTTACTGCTGGCTTCCTTCCAGTTTGCTCAGGCCTTTGTGGAGTGTGAAGGTCTAAGAAAAGTTTTATAATTAAGACGAAGTCTGGTGTTTTAGAGGTAGTATAAGAATACACTATCTGGGGCTCTGGGGCTCACCCTTCTAATTCCAGCACTCTGAGAGGTTGAGGCAGGAGGATCCCCTGAACTCAGGAGTTTGAGACCAGCCTGAGCAAGAGCAAGACCTCATCTTCACTAAAAATAGAAATAGCCAGATGTGGTGGTGGGCTCCTACACTAGAGAGACTGAGGCAGGAGGATCACTTAAGTCCAGGAATTTGAGGTTGCTGTGAGCTGTGATGATACCACAGCACTCTACCCAGGGCACAGAATGAGACCATGTCTCTAAAAAAACAAAAAAACACACTAGGAAGAAGAATACAGTATTTGGAGTCAGACACTCCTGAGTTTAAAATTGATCTTCTTAAGACCTGTGAGATTTTCATCTACTTGTTAAAATCCTCTGTGCCTCAGTTTCTTTATCCTATGATGGAATAGAGCTAACAGTATCAATTTCATGAGATAGTTGTGATTCTTAAATAAAGTAACAGTGGCCAGCACAAGGTAAGGAAACAGAAATCGCTATTTTTATCATGATAGTGCAATACTTTGTTGATGCGTTACAAATGATTTCAGATTGATGTGGAAACCTTTTATTTTGATCTTTGTTAAAAGAGATTTTTTATTTGTCTATGACTCCTTTGGTCCAACGCAATTTAGGCTGGATGTTATAAAAGAAACAAATCCTCCCAGTCAATATGTAAGGGAAAAACTATGTGATTAATAATAACGTCCTCCTGGAATCACACTGTAATCAAATATAACCTCATACGTCGTTGTGTTATGAATTAGAAACAGAAGAGTTAACTGTGTAAAAAGGGAGAAAACCTACAGGGAGTTGGACACAGAGACTCCAGCTCAATATATGAAACAAAGTGTGAGCAGAGTCTGAAGGCAAATGGCAAGTCATTTTAAAAACTAAAAAATATATGTATATCAAATATGAGGTCACAGGGACAGAGCAGAGCAAGGCAAGGAGTGGGGATCTAGGAGTAGACAACACAATTGAGCACCTACTGTGTGCTAGAGACCACAGGAAGCATTTGTATGATTCTCCCTTTGGCGGGAATTAGAACATTTTTTTCTGCACTTTACAGATGAATTATGCAGGGCTGAGCACGGTTAGAAGCCCATGTGTGGAGGCCAAGGCCGTCACAAGCGACGGAGCTGGTTTTCAAACATGGACATTCCTAACCTTAGAGAGCCCTAACCCAGGGTCCTCATACTTTAACAGTGCGAGGCACCATCCCCTAGGTCTCTGATTTAGTAGCTCTGGGTGGGGTCTGAGTATTTTCTGCTGCTGCTGCAGGTCTGGGAACTTCACTTTGAGAACCACTGCTCCAAATCATTGCACTCTACTCCCCCCGTTCTGCGGGTTAATAATAATCAAATGGAACCCTTGGCCAGCCCAGCCGTGATTTCATTAGGTTCTCACATGTGGCGAACCATGTGGGCAGGCTTTAGTTCTTTGTATTAAGGAAGTCTGGCATTTAATAATACAGAATTGTATGGGAACTAAAAGTCCTAGAGAAATTAGTGCCCTGGACAGCCTACAAAAGTAGAAATTCATATAAAGAAACTCCAGTTCTAAGGACCCTTTGTCTGGGGAGCAAGGCAGAAGCCCACTTAGTATAAAGTGAAACACAAGGTTGGCTCTATCGGGGGGCACTCGGGCCTGAATGCTTTCTGTGTTCCACATGAACACATGAAGCGCCTTTGGCCAAGGGCAGACAGGTGTAAGCTATGACTCATATGCCTCTGGCTCTGAGAAGCAGGATGTGGGGACAGGGACAGGGGAACACACACACACACACGTGTGCACCCCACACCTCTCCTGGGGTTCTTGTGGTCACTGAATGATACCACAGCCTTCTCTCCGTGTATTCCTTTCTCTCCATGGTGCTATTATACGAGTAGCACATGGTAGATATTCAGTGTTTGTTGAGTTACTGCCCGTCTTTATTAGCTGACTTCAACTTGACTCAATCTGAGAGAAGGACGGAAGAAAAGTAAAAAGTGTCTTGGAGACACGTCTTTCTAGGAATGTGCCACATGCAAATAGGAGTTGAATAAAATCTTGTCTATATTCTTGATTGGCAATGACTTGAAATGGGGTTATTAAACGCATGGGAAGCTGGAAGAAAGATAAAATGTCACATTTTGGTTTTTTTTTAGCTGATAGTCAGTGGGCCAACCAGATATAGCTGTGGCAAGAGTGAGGGTGTTTTGTTTTTGTTTGTTTGTTTGTTTCCCTTTAGGGTAAATAGGAATCCTTACAAGCCAGTTGCAGTGGCTCCCACCTATAATCTTAGCACTGTGAAAGATGGCTTGAGCTCAGGAGTTCCAGACCAGCCTGTCTCTGCTAAAAATAGAAAAATTGGTTGGAGTGCACTTCATAGTCCAAGCTACTCTGGAGACTGAGGCAGGAGGATCACTTGAACCCAGGTGATTTGAGATTGCTGTGAGCTAAGATGCCACAGCACTCTGACCAGGAAGAAAGAGTGAGATTCTGTCTCAGAAAAGAAGAAAAAGAAGAAAGAAATCCAACATGTTAGCATCAGAAAAGATTTGGCAAAGTTTGTTTGGACTTGGCAACCCCTTCCTGTGAGTATTAGAAAGGACAGTTGTTAACTCTTCAATTCAGTTCAGATCAGATCACTCGACATAATCCAGCAAGTATCTGGAGGTTGCTTACTTATGTTTACACTCTACACAGTCATGAACTTGGCCTTTCTATGGATGAATGTGGTCTCTGTCAGGCTGGTGAGGTGCCTGGGCATGTCAGGGGGAATGTTTCAGCTTTCAGATGCATTGACTAATCAGTTTATAAATTATTGCACAGAACTGTTATAGCTAATTGGCACCAAAAGGAATTAGTAGACCTCAAATGCCCAATTCACACCTTAGTTAAAATCTGAGTTTATATGGGTAAATATTTTTGGTGAAATATTTGGATAGGAATGAGTGCAGACACTGTCTTAGAATACGTAAGTGGTTAAAAATTTTTTTCATCTTTAAAATATCCAAGACTTAACTTCTTCATAGAGAGAACTTCCTAACTGAATCCTAAACATGTTAACTGTTTCCTTACATCAAAAGCAGGTGGGCAGATGCTGGTGACGGTGGGTCCCTTTGAATCAGCATGCTGTGACAGTCCGCAGTGCACTTAACAGCAGTAATTTATTTCCGGTGATACCTTTTTGCATGTGAAAATTAGTGATGGGTTTTCTTTGCATCAGTGATTGGTGATATTTCAACTACCTGGTCAGAAAAAAGTTTTTCAATTCTGCTTGCTCGTCTAGACTAAGACAAAACAAGTTTTCTCCTGCAATCTCTGTATTATGCCACGGCCCATTTGAGCTGTACAATGCACTACTTGTTCAGTTTTTGTTATAACCATCCTAGAAGATGAAAAATGTACCCCGAACTGCCATGCAGCAAGATCATTGCTGGCCTGCCAGTTTGCAGTTTTATATACAACATGTTATTGTTGTGAGGGTGACGGTTATGGCAAATGGGTCTCTGGCAGGCTGTCACTCCACCCGACTGCAGTAAAAGGGTCTCCGGGTAGGCTGTGCTTGCAACTACTGTAAAGAGTCCCACCTTTGGAACATCTTGGTAGTGAAATTTATGAATTAGCCGGTATTCCTTCTTTGCTATTCTAAAAATTGAAGTTTTATTTCAAAGACCATTACCTAGTTTACTTATGTGTCTTGGGGAAAGTGGAGACAGCTGTTAAGATATTGAAAATATTTTTCTTTTATTTTCTGTCTCAAAATTTTTTTTGTTAGACTTTAGAGACCTTATGTAATGTTTAATGTTTCAATTTACTGTATGCATTTTCAGTTTTAGTATTTGTCATCTTGTTCCAATTTAATGAAAGCTTATTTGGCGATGGCTTTCATTGGAAAGCAGAACACACGTACGACTTTGAGCAATAATATATATTTTTCCTTTTCTTTGGATTTGAACAGCCTTCTAAAATTTTCTCTACTGAAATCCTGGCAGAGTTATTTCTTCAACATTTGGCTGAGGGTTTGGAATGTTTTAAACATTTGAAGTGCCTGGGATCAATTACTGTAACCTAAAATGGATAACCTTTAAGACACAAAGCTCATGTTTTTCTTAATTATCTCATTACATGACATTTTTTCTGTTTGTATATCGATAAAACAGTGTATGTTGGCTAAATAAAGCTCATTTCATTTATTTCCAAGTACTGTTGATATTGTACAGCTAGCATATTACATATAACATTAAAGTTATTTTTAAGATACAACATCTTTGTGGATGAGAAAAATAAAATTCAGAAGATGGATAAACTTGAAACAATTTAGCAGCCTAACAAAGTATAATAAATAGCAAAATCATGTATTTGAAAGGAATCTCTTGAAAAAAATTCACAATGCAAATATATTTTTGAAGTTCTGTTTTTCTAATTCAGGGTTTCCTATTCATTCTCACTACAGTTACGTCATTACTGAATCTTTTTTTTACATTTTTATAATCACTGCTTCCTCTGAGAGATATTTTCTTAGAAAGGGTTATGTACTGATATTCTGTTATTTTTATTCATGAGATTATTTTAGGCCTTTTTAGGCATTACCAGCCTCAAGATTTGATTTTTGATAAATATAAATTTGGAACAAGCCTGAGCTGATGGTACGCAGTGGATATGACCCATGACAGGCAGATGGCTGTAGTGATCGAGAGAAATATTACAGCCAGAACCCTCCTGCTTCTGCCCAAGTGGGCCAGCAACCCATTCACAGGGTGCTCTCTCAGACTAGAGTTTTCTTTTTTCCCTAATGATTGATGAGTGATAAACTCATATGCATGTTAGTCCAGGGTTCCTTTGAGACTTTACCTTTTCATGAATGAAAAGGTCATCTGTGAATTTTCTGCATTCTTTGGTTACTTTTCCCATGGAACCAGGTTACTTTATACAATTTGACATTGCTGTATTTTCTTTGAAATGATAGATAGCATTTTTCCAGTTTTAATGTCCTAATTATTTGGTGGCTTAGAGAGACTGACTATTCTGTCATGAAATACGTTATACTTAGTAAAGAGAGCGAAGTTGAAATCATTCTATAAAATACAAGCTAAGACTTTCATCTCCTTGCTCATTTTGTCCTAAATGACTTTTGATAGAAGGCCAAACTTTGTACCTGATGTGTGGTATTTTATAATAATTAGATGGTGCAAGCCTCCAGTCATTTTCCACGGAGACCATTCAACATCTGTTTTGTCAAAATGGTTTGCACATTTTTATTCAGGGCCACAAATGAGTAGGAATATTAAGTGAGTCACTGTGCCACTTATTATTTCATAATGTAAATTTCTCTTGCATTTATCTGTTATAAATTGCCACAGACCTAAAGATTTCCTTTAATGACTGAACATAACCAAGTTGGTTTCCTTGATATTTTAGAGTAAGAATTTTAAAGATACCCATTTATTGTTTACACTTACTGATTTCTTAGGTTAGTTACCCATTATACTTACATACAAATATTATGAAAACTTCGTAAAGAATGGAGAAGGAAGGGAGTGGGAAGGAGATAGCATGGCCTATTATTACCGTGTCCACTTTATCCGTTGATATGGTAAAGCTAGCCTATTACATATAACATTAAAGTTATTTTTTAAATACAACAGCTTTGTGAATGAGAAAAATAAAATTCAGAAGTCAAATAAACCTGAAACAGTTTAACAGCCTAACAAAGTATATAAATGGCAAAATCATATATTCCAAATGAATCTCTTGAAAACAATTCACAATGCAGACATATTTTTGACCACTTTATCTATTGCCTGTCCCATTTCTCTATATGTCTTCCTATCTGTGCTAAACAGAATTTACAGATATTCACTAACAAAGACAAACCATTAGAGGCAATGAATGGAAGAGATGCCAGAACCATGTGACAGAGTGAAAAGTTGTTCTTATTCACCTGTTGGCTTCCCACGGGTGCAGAAAGAGTGATTTGATAATTGCCCGTAGTCCAGGTGATGGGCAGGTCTCTGACTCAGATCTCAGTAGCTGCTCACACCACTCCATTTGTTCGAATACTAAACTACATGGGTCTTTTCTTTTGCTATTCTCAAATATTCAAAACTATAGGGGGGAAAGACCTTTACATTTTAGTTATTTTAATGTTTCGGGAAATGTGTACTTCCTCCATGACTTGTACCATTATTCCACATGCCTCAGGGTCTTGTATACTAAGTGGCTGTTATTATAAGAAAAGCAAGGTGGGTGCCTCTCTTCAAAACACTGTGCTTTTGCACCAAAGTTAGTACAGTAGTCAGTTTTCTAGGCCAATGTAGACACAACCAGCCACAGAAATGAGCATGCACCTGTCCATGGCCTAAAATAAATCAAAGTGGACATAATGAAAATTTTCCAGTGAGCTTAGAAGAAAATTTAATATACTTCACTTCTTTTTCTTTAGAGTTGGATTAGTTTTCATTGGGATTTTTATGTGGGTAAAACTTCCTGTTTGCTGCACTTGCCTAAGATTTTCTTATTTCACAATTAATGTGACGAACAAAGAGACAGAAGAGAAATGATATTAATAAATTTTGGTGGGTCAAATGAATGTTTCATGAGACAGCTCAAATTTTTATAAACTATATGATATTTGAATATAATTTTAATTTTAAAGGTAATTAAGCCCTAAAATAGGAAATGTATTTAAAACATAAGTTTTTCTCCCATGAAAGAATGTTTTTGGTATTTCTCTGAAAATGTGATTTGTGAATAAAAAACAATACAGTAGAACCTCCATAGCTGACCACCTCCCTCCACTGACCATCTCCTTAAGTTGACTGGTAAATTTTTGCAGACTGGACATGCATAGGGTGACCAGACGTCCGATTTTGGCGGGACAGTCCCACTTTTCAACAATTTGTCGGCTCGGCGCCTGTGGGTCAATCGGCTAAGGCACCAGCCACGTACACCTAACGTGGCGGGTTTGAATCCCCAGCCCGGGCCGCCAAACAACAATGATGGCTGCAACCAAAAAATGGCTGGGCGTTGTGGCGGGCGCCTGTGGCCCCAGCTACTTGGGAGGCGGAGGCAGGAGACTCGCTTGAGCCCAGGAGTTGGAGGTTGCTATGAGCTGTGATGCCATGGCGCTCTACCCCCGGGGATAGCATGAGGCTCCGTTTCAAAAAACAAACAAACAAAAAAAACCAATTTGTCCCGCGTCCTGCAGCGTTTTAAGAAAATCCCGATTTTTGGAAAGAATGCACCAACGGGCTGGAGAACAAGAAGGGAATATTCGGCCGCCATATGGCTATTTTGCCAGAATATGAGTTTTATATTATTTTTGTTAATTTTATAATGTTAAACTGTAATAAATAATTGCTGTGAAGTGATTATCGAGAACTGCTTATCTAAATTTGCCTTGTTGTCAGGCTCTGCCCTGCG
>CAUYQV010138982.1:0-18346 GCA_963574575.1 Galagoides demidoff
TTTTTTGGTTGCAGCCACCATTGTTGTTTGGCGGGCCCGGGCTGGGGATTCGAACCTGCCACCTTAGGTGTATGTGGCTGGTGCCTTACCCACTTGAGCCACAGGCGCCGAGCCTCTTATCTCATCTCTTAAGGGATGTTGTTATGATAGTTATCTGTGTCTTGCCAAAGCAAGGGATAGCAAGATTTTTGTAGCAAGGGTGAAAAATGGAACATGTGGTCACAATTATCTTCTCCCTTTAAATCATCAGTGGTTTTATTTATTTATTAACTTTTTTTTTTTTGGCAGTTTTTGGCCTAAGCTGGGTTTGAACCCGCCACCTCTGGCATATGGAGCTGGAACCCTACTCCTTTGAGCCACAGGAGCTGCCCAACTTATTTAGTTAATTAGTTAGTTAGTTAGAGACAGAGTTTCACTTTGCTGCCCTCGGTAGAGTGCCTGGCATCTTAGTTCATGGCAAACTCCTGAGCTTAAGGGATCCTCTTGCCTTAGCCTCCAAGGAGCTGGGACTGCAGGCGTGAGCCACTGTGCCTGGCTCATCAGTGGTTTTAATCAGACACGTGAGTTGAGTTTAGGGCCAAGGAATGCTAGACCTGAAGGGGACCTTAGTCTGAGCTCCTTATTTTACAGTAGAATAAGGAAGCCCAGAAAGTCGGCTGTGCCTTAGAAGACACAGCCGACTTTTTCTACCCCCAGGACTAGAATCCAAATCTTCTAGTGGTTTTTCTCATGTCGAAATCGTTACATCACTAAATTTCATTAACTTTGAATGAACTTAAAAACAGAGTGTTCAGGAAGTGCCCGTAGCTCAGTGGATAGGGCGCTGGCCACATACACCAAGGCCGGTGGTTCGCACCCAAGCCAGGCCAGCTAAACAATAATGACAACTGCAAAAAAAAAATAGCTGGGCATTGTGGCAGGTGCCTGTAGCCCCAGCTACCCGGGAAGCTGAGGCAAAAGCATCGCTTAAGCCCAAGAGTTTGAGGTTGCTGTCAGCTGTGATGCAACAGCACTCTATTGAGGTGACATAGTGAGACTCTGGCTCAAAAAAAAAAAAAAAACAATGACAACTGCAATAAAAAAATAATAGCTGGGTGTTGTAGCAGGTGCCTGTAGTCCCAGCTACTTGGGAGGCTGAGGCAAGAGAATCACTTAAGCTCAAGTGTTTGAGGTTGCTGTGAGCTGTGGCACTCTACTGAGGGCAACATAGTGAGATCTGCCTCAAACCCCCCCCCCCGCCCCCGCAAACAAAAACCTCAGTGTTCAGTAACTTTTTGTAGGATAAAGCAGGGTTTCTCACACATTATGAATGCATGTGACTCCTTGTGTGGAGGGCTTCCTGCCCATGGTAGCATGATTGCTAGCATCCCTGGTCTCCATCTGTTAGGTGCCAGTGTTACCCTCTTTCTCCCCATTGTGATAATCAAAACTATCTCTAGTAACTTGGCGCCTGTAGCTCAGCAGCGGGGGCACCAGCCATATAATACTGGAGCTGGCCAGTTTGAACCCAGCCTGGGCCTGCTAAACAAGAATGACAACTACAACCAAAAAATAGCTGGGTGTTGTGGCAGGCATCTGTAGTCCCAGCTACTTAGGAGGCTGAGGCAAGAGCATCACTTAAGACCAATATTTTGTGGTTGCTGTTAGCTGTGTTGCCATGCCATTCTGCCTAGGGCAACATAGTGACACTCTGTCTCCAAAAAAAAAAAAAAAATGTCTCTAGACATTGGCAAATGTATCCTGGGAGACAAAATTGCCCCCAGTTGTGAACTGTTGCAATTCAGATATTAGGTCACAGGTACTGTTCCTGGTGTATGGAATATATGTGACAGCCTACGCCCCTCCACCTGCCTCATGCCACATATACTCTGGAATGATTCCTTCAGAAATCCAGTCTTACCTAAGCTACCTAAGCTATGGTGCTTCTCCCAAGAATATCGCACTTCTAATGGGGCAGCACAAGGCTTTTCCCAGGGGCTCTCATTTCCCTGCTGGTGTTAATTCCATCATTGGACTCTAGGGTGATATGGTACAGACTGCCCAAAGGAAATGCCCGCAGAGTCTTCAGGGATAGATCGGAACAAGCCAGGTAGAGAATGGAAAAGGCTTGCAAGGCAGATGGAGCCTGAACCTAAAATCAAGTCAGGAGAAACTTGGTTTCTCCTGGCTATCGAGTCAACACATGCTGAGGAATGAAGCTGGCGAGAAGGCAGGGCCCAGCCCTCAGGGGACCAATTTTGCCACATCTCAGAGCTTAGAATTGATCCTGAGGCTATTTAGAAGCAGAGAGGAAAATCCATTAGATTTTCATATTAGAAAGATCTGAAATACAGAAAATTACAAAGATGGGGATTCAAAACTGAAGCACAGGCCACTTGGAGCTAAACACTTTTACTTTTGAGACAGGGTCTTTCTCTGTCACAGGGGCTAGAGTGCACTGGTGTCATCATAGTTCACTGTGACCTGAAACTCATGGGCTCAAGTCATCCTCCAGCTTCAGTCTCCCAAGCACTGGAACTACACAGGTGCACATCACCACATCCAGCTAATTTTTCTTCTTCTTCTTCTTTTCTTTCTTTTTCTTTTTTTTTTTTTCTTAGAGACATGGTCTTGCTATGTTGTCCAGGCTGGTCTACAACTCCTGGGTTCAAGTAATTTCCCAGCTCTGCCTCCCAAAGTGCAGGTATGAGCCATCACACCCGGTATCAAGATAAACACTTGGTGTGAATATAAAAGAACAGTCGTGCTAGAGTTCACCCTTGCCTTGTTACACTTGGATGGGAGGGATCCTCCTCCTCAGACCAATGATGCCATAAAGACTGGCACGCAGCAGCACACCCTCTTCCTCTACCCAGGAATGTGGGAAGAAGAAACCTTTGAACCCCCAGGCAGGAAGAAGAACCTTTTCTTCTCGAAACTGTGATGTCACAGAGAGGTTGAGTTTCCTGTCATCCCCATTTCCTCCTTGAAATTCAAGATTTATTTTTTTTCCCCCAGAAAGAAGAAAACGATACATTTTGTTATTTTTAAATACACGATTCAGTCATTTTGTGGATGCATGTGTGTATGGAGTATTAGCTATTGAACAGACTATTGTTTCTGTGGGACAATGAATGCCAGTTTGACTTTCAGAACACAATCCAGCTGTAGACTGTGTATACCTATGCAGAGAAAGTTCAAGCACTAAGGACAGTACTAAAATGTACTAGTTAAATGGTGGGGACAACTTTCTTTTACAGGAAGGAGTCTGGAGCTATTGAAAAGCAAAGGGGTGGCAGTGGCTCATACCTGTAATCCTAGCATTCTGGGAGGCCAAGGCAAGAGGATCCCTTGAGCTCAGAGTTCAAGTCCAGTCTGAGCAAGAGTGAGACCCTATCTCTACTAAAAATAGAAAAATTAGCTTGGAGTGGTGGTGGATGCCAGTAATCCCAGCTACTCAGGGGGCTGAGGCAGGAGGATTGCTTGAATTAAGGAGTTTGAGGTGCTGTGAGCTAGGCTAATGTCACAGCACTCTAGCCTGGGAAACACAGTGAGACTCTGTCTCAAAAAAATGGGAGCGAGCTCTAGATGCCCTTGAGGCTCTGGATGCACAAGACATTTTGGAGTAACCCAGTAGGACAGTAAGAGAAAGATGCAGAAAAGTCCTTGCACCTGTGCTCAGGGACCAGCAATACCTTCCTCTTAGGGGCAGAAACTAACATGAGGTTGCCTTGATTAATTCTTAGTAATGTCAGTAGAGGGGATCAACTTAAGTAAATTCACGTTAGCAGTGCATATTTGGGGTTGATTTGCAGCTGAAACATGGTGGTCTTCTTTCTTCCCATTCATCCATTACTCAGATGGCCCAGGCTTCCTCGATTTCTTAATAAAGTTAAAATAGTTTTCCTTAGCAGCCATCCAATGCAGCTGAATCTTTCTCAGTGCTTCTTTTCGCCTTTCACTACTGACCAGACTTATCTCTAGCCTCTCCCTGTTCCAACCCACCTTGATCCCCGAGGGCAAATTGACTTTCAACAATGCTTTGATTAGGTTAAGCCCCTATTCAGAACCCTTTCACCACTTCCCAATTCCCTGAGGAATGAAGAATAAAGTCTTGCCTTTTAAAGCCCTGGAGAGAAAGAGAGTCCTCACCTGCAAATTTGCCCAACCCTCCAATGCTCCAGGCACATGGCATCTTTAAGGCCCCCTGAACATGCTACCCTAACTCTTGCCACCGAGCTTTCCTCACACTGCCCTGAAATCCTCCATTCCTCCCTTTCTGTCTTAAAAGATCATTTGTTGAGTCTGGTATAACTCAGTGAAGTTATAGTCTTGGCTCATTTCTGCTCATGCCCTGGTTTGCCCCATGATGTCCCTTCCTCCCCGCCCTCCCACTTCTCTCCACTTCTTGCACGGATTCTACGCCTGTCTGGCTTCCTTGTGAAAGGGGCACCTCTGCCCTTCAGGGGGATTCTGCCCGCCCTCCAGCAGTGAGTAGTATAGAAAAATACACTACTCAAGGGAGATGAAAGGTGCCTGGCACATCCAGAGCGCTCAACGAATACCTGTTAATTTCACAGAATAAATTCAAGGTATTTGATTTTGTGCCCTTGAGATTACCAATCCCTTTCTCGCCTAGGCCAGGGGATCTCCTCCCCCTCCAGGTGAGAAAAAGCATCGAAATATCTTAACTTTCAACAAGGTAGCTTTGACATATAAAAAGCAGAACTTCCTGGGTAACCCTGCAAGAACTCAGAAGTCCCCAGTCTCCGGGCCCAACACCCGTATTGAATTTCAGGTTCCTGGAAAAGAACTGACGTGGGTCACTTCTTTAATAAATAAAACTTTGCATCTTTTTCTGCAGTGCAAAGAAAACCTGACCTTCAGCCTCGTCAAATCACCAACAAATTCTGCACACGAGAAAAAAAAAATTTTTCTTTTTAAAATGGAGGCGGGAGGGTAAAACGTCTACAGGCAGGAACCATAGGTACAACAGGTGCCCAGCTGCCAAATCAACACACTAAACAACCCAGATAGACCTTCTAGTCCTGCCAAAGTTTCTTTAGCTAACCTAATGTTCTTGAGCTGTTGTTTCAAGGGCTCTGGGAGAACAAAAATGTCCCCTCCCCTTCGCCTTGCCTTTTGCGCCTCTTACTACTGAGCGTGTGTGCCTGACTTGTTTATCTGGCGCAATCTTTGTCGCACCCAGCCAGCTCGCTCGGCGACCCGGGCGACCACGTTTCCTCAAATCAGAGCTCCGTGGACTCCGCGGGGAACTACATTACCCAGCGGCCCCCGCGCCCTTCGCAGGAAGGACGTCTGCGCACTAAGATACTCAGTTCCAAGTTTGGAGCTTTTAGCTGCCAGCCCTGGCCCATCATGTAGCTGCAGCACAGCCTTCCCTAACGTTGCAACTGGGGGAAAAAAATCACTTTCCAGTCTGTTTTGCAAGGTGTGCATTTCCATCTTGATTCCCTGAAAGTCCATCTGCTGCATCGGTCAAGAGAAACTCCACTTGCATGAAGATTGCACGCCTGCAGCTTGCATCTTTGTTGCAAAACTAGCTACAGAAGAGAAGCAAGGCAAAGTCTTTTGTGCTCCCCTCCCCCATCAAAGGAAAGGGGAAAATGTCTCAGTCGAAAGGTAAGAAGCTATTTGCATTACTTGCAAAAATGCAAAGGGTTGTGCATGCATTTATGAATGCATGGATGCAATTTTCGCCTGGCGATTGCATTTTTAAGTTTGAGGTTTTCCATAGCTCAGTTGCATTTCCTGTTTAGTATGTGTCTTTTTTTGCAGACACAGAGAGTTCCTGTAAGGCAGGGCTTGCAGTTCAGCTGTGCATTGACGTTATTTGCATTCTTCTGCTAGGATTACTGAGCTCTTTTTGCCTTTTGCACAGTCAGGAGAGATAGAGCAGGTTGGTAGCGTCTAAATGTGCAATGCTTTATATAATTGTAAAATTCTTTAGTATGCACACATATTATAAGTAATTTTGTGTGCAACAGGAATGCAAACTTTCTAAAAGTCTGTAGGTGAAGATGAAAGGTGAAACTTGAGTTAAACTACTAGGAAATTAATGTAATCTTATATTCTTTTGGGAATAAACCGTTGCAGCACCGGTATTTAGCTAAATTTCCATTGATATCGCTTTGAACATTAGGCAACTTTTGATTTTTAAAGGAAGTAAAGGTGAAGGGTGAATAAGAACATATTTCAAAAAAGCAGACAAGAAGTCTTGCTCTTCGGGATTTCGCACTTTACACCAATTGCTTATTGGCTCACAGTGTTTAGAAGCAGCAGTGAGGACCTAATGTTTTATGTCTGCCCATTTGGGAGATGCTTTGCCTTTGGTGGGGGTGGAATATTGGGTGGGGGGAAACAGTACTTTTAAGCATTACAACAATGTGAGGTGACTGCACCGTTTCATTGACAACCATAATGAAATCTTTTAAGTGTATAACTGCATACGTTTTGGTGGCTATAATAGGTCAGAAGTTCAGGGTTACGGTTGTTCTCTTTATGTTTTCTTTTTCTTAATACTTTAAACACAGTTGTATTTTGCAGGCTTCATGTCATGCGAGGGAGGGAATTGAAAAAACTCCTGACATGGAATCAGAGAACTGAGGGGGTGCTGTCAGATACCTGTGGGACCCTAAGTCACTTGTTTTGGGACAATTCCTTCTTTACCCTAGAGAAAGCATATTCATATGAGAATGTATGGAATGAAGAAGAGGCGAGTTAGAGCTTGGTGAATTAGGTGACCCGTGGCACTCTTTGAGTAAGACCTGGTGATATTAATGTGTCTTAGGAGCTTTTTTTGCTGCATGTTTTTTTTTTTTTTTTTTTTGGTAGCAGTGGTGGTAGTTGTACCACTTTTCAATTATACCTGATGGGAGTTCTAATATCTCAGTGACACAAGAAGAAAGTTATATTTTCAAGAATTCTGAGGAGGACTCTGTTTTACTTTGAGAATTAGGGGAGGAGGAAAATCTGAAAAGTGGAGAGGGCTGAAGAATCTAGGAATTGGCCTTATGAAGTGGAGATGTTACTTTCATAAGGAAAACCTAAAATCTTCTGATTGAGCAGGGACGAGACAGTTTAGAAGAGGCAGTTCATGCTTCTGTGTATGAAGGGGACGGCATCTACTTACTCTAGAGTTGGGAAATATTCTCTCATTCATTTCGTTCAGTTTAATATAGGTATAAGTATATAATGATATGCATGTTTATATACATATATGTGCATATATATGAATGTATAGACATATGAATGTGTGTGGGTACATAAGCGATCTGGGGGACACACAATATTTTTGAAGTGAGGTTTTTTCCTTCCGGGAACTTACTTCTGGTTGGGAAAAGCAAGTCTGTCAGGAAATTATAATGCAAGTTAACAGGACAGGTACTGAAGTGCAATGGTGTTATTTGGAGTCCAGAGATTGAAGTTATTCTTCTGTCTGGGGGATAGTCAGGAAAGTCGTGAAGGAGGTGTGGTTTACTGTGATCTTATCTTTGGACCTTAGGGTCTAAACAAAATCGGGCTCCTTTTTGCATAATTTCGGGGTCATGTTTTCCAGTTGGGAAGATAAAGGAAGTCTGAGGGCAGCACTCTTCCCTTGTGGGTTTGCCCCTAATGGATCAGATACTGGTAGAAATCAATTCCCAATTACTCAGAAGAGTAAGTTTTCTTAATTGGAATCTGTTGGTACAGTGCATCTGGCATGAACATGGGTTTTTTTTGTCCAGAAGGAAAATTATTGGTAGAAAGAAGTGGGTGATCATTTTAGAAATGGCAAAGGAGCCTTGGCCTGGACTTTAAATGTGACATTGGCCTAATTCAGCTACTCTATTCTCAAATGGCCAAAACGCTTTTTTGCAGCACCAAACTTCTTTTTAATACTCTTAACCAAATAAAATGGGAGGACAAGTGACAGGTAGAGACAATCTCATGGTATTGAAGAATTTAACAACATGTTCAATCCGAGAACCTTTACGAACTTTCTAGATCACTATAATTCAGTTTTACAGACCTCTAATTTAAGGTACAGCAGAGGCAAAAGAATTACAGACTCCCTGGGAGCTGGAAGGACTGGGTTACTTCTCTACAGCCTTACAAACAGTTGACATTCCAAGAAAGAATTTCTTAAAAAGAAATTTTGTTTTCTACAGTAGTAACTTTAGGTGGTATGCTTTTCAGCTTGTTTATATTAGCTGTCTGGGGTTGAGCTGACATTTTTCAAATATTAAAGCAGTTGAAGGCCTTTTGAGGAAATCTGAAATGTAAGTTAACAGGAAGGGCACCCAGAAAGTGCAGGAATTCCTGCACATTACAGGAAGACAGGCTACAGGAAAAATGTGTCATCTACACTACCCAGGAGAGAAAAACTATTGTTATCAGCCATAATGATCTTCCGAGGGAGGGAGGGAAAGAGGGAGGGAGGAAACTCTGGCATCTACAAGTACACCTGAAAATATACAAAAAGTTTCAGCCTGTTAAAATATACTCTTTCTCTCTGCTCCTCCTGTTCACCTTTAAAAATATTAGTTTTTTTTTAAAATATAGCAATAAGTACATTATGGAAGAAATCCCTGTAAAGCATAATTCAGAAGCATATAGCACAGTGGTAGGAAAGGGCTTAACCCTATTGAGTTCTTTGCTTCTGTGATTCATTCTACCCTGGGAAATGAAATGTGTAAATTTCTTATTCTGTGTAAATTCCTTTGTGAGATTGTACCAGACGGAGGACTTGTCATGCTTAGTTTGTAATCTGAGCCAGTATGTTTTATAACCCCCGAACATCTCAGGACACAAAATCAGAATAGATACCTTGTGTTTCCTGAGTTTGTTTTGCAATCCTGTTGCATTCAATTCTTTATAGCATGTGGCCCGTTAGCTGTGCAGGGGTGGCAGTGGGGTCTCCTCACGGTAAATTTAATGTTGGAGAAAGGTGAGCTTCTCATGCCTCTGTTTTTCGTAGATTGGTAGTATTTAAGCACTCCCTAGTATTTTAAAATCTAAAAGGTTTACAAGGAATAGTTTTAAGACTTAAAAGAAAAAAGTCACATAAATAATACTCACTCATTCTGGAAGCATTAGATAGGAAAGTGAAGTTCCTGCAGTCTGCATTTGGGCATACATCCTTTTGGAATTTTCTCTGTTTAAACATACATATGTATACAAAACATTCTGTGTACAACTAAGTCTACTTAGTTGCCTTTTGTTTCACTTACCCATCTACTGTGAAATATTCCAAAGTTAATGTAGTTTTGCATTCATAGTATCTAATTCCCTTGTTTTTATTTAAATAGAACCTTAATGTTTATGAACGCGCACTGTAATGAATATTGCCTGCCGTGATGATCATCCCCGTTCACACATTATTGTGCATAGTATATGGCCTTCGATTAAATTACTGGAAGCGAAATAACAGGCTGTGGCTGTTTAATTCTTCTCACTCCCCATTCTCTTTTCTACCTTCTGAAAATAGCTTTTTTGTCATTATAAAAAATGATAGGTACCAGTTGAAAAATTCAAACCTAAGAGAAATTCATAATATGAATATAAAACTCACTCGAAGTCACAACCCCCAGAGCTAATTACTGTTAACTTTTTGGTGACCATCTCTGTCTTTGCCCATCTGCTCATACACACTTGTACATGCTATTTCATGGACTATATATGATATTTTGCGCTTTGCTTTTTAAATACTCTACCATATAGCTTGGATATCTTTCTATACTGGTACACATGGGATTACCTCATTCTTTTTAACAGTGTATTTTCAGTTTTAAGAATGTAGTCATTTATTTAACCAATCTCCCGTTAGATTTTCATACAGTTTCCATTTTTATTCACAGCTAGAAACAGTACTACAAAGAATACCTTGAATATATACATCTTTGTACATTTGCCCAATAATTTCTTTAGGGCGTTTCCGAGAAGTGGAAGTCCAGGGTCAAAGGGCATGTATGATATATTACCAAATTGCCCTCCAGAGAAGTAACACTAATTCTCATTTCCACCAACAATGTTTGCAAGTGCCCCTTCTTTCCTGTTAAGCATTTTGGTAAATACAGCCAAGTAAATTGCTCTCCTTTATTCATCTTGGGTATAAACATTTGGAAAAATCTTTGACAATTTGACAAAAAGTATTAATAATCCCCTATTTGTGCATTTTGGCAATAAAGCAGTTAAAGTGTTCACTTTTTTTGACCATGATGTTTCTGTTTCATGTGTTTGAATTTCTTTTCTTTTTTTTCATTAAATATGTCTCGAAAATTTTAATTTGGGGATGAAATTATTTTCAGAGTTAGGCCAGAAAATCCCAAGATTGTTGATGAGGGAATAATAGGTTGGAAGTTGGGTTCCTGCATCTCAACAATTTAATTCCTCTGTAAGTTCTCGTTTTAATTTTAACCAAAATGTCTCAAGTAAATCTACATATGAATTCATTTTGTTTATAAGGCCCATAGCTATGGCTATGTGAAAATAATAAGAAAAATGTACTAATCTGATTAAAATTTGGGTCTGGGAAATAACTTACTATTGGGGATTTTTCCATTTTCAGTTATCTCTATAGGCAAAAGTAGGTTTTGTTTAGTTTTGGAAATAATGCACACATAGTACCTGATTGTCTCATCAATATTGTTGCAGAATAATTTAATTTAATTTTACCTTCGTGTGCGACACTTAATCACAAAAGGTCCTTGTCTTGACTTAACTAGGTTTATTAAAAGAAGTAAGTCGAGAATCAATGTTGATGACCTCACAAGTTATTTAAGTCAATCCTGATCATATCCATGAACACAGCCTTGGTACACGTGCCTAGTTAGGCATCTTGATATCAAGGCATGGGATTTAGAGTTGGATAGTCCAATCATTTTATAAATGAGCTTGTGGAGGGCCTTGGACCTGAGAGATTTGCCTCAAGACGTTAATGTGTTCAGTTCTAGATCTCCTGATTCTCTGTCCCAAAGTTCTTTTCACTAAACCACACACCAGCACTAGCTATTCATATTTAAAATATGTTTCCTTTTCTCAGAAGCTTTAGTGTAGCTCACACTCTTTTGCTTTGTTTGTTTCTGTGGGAATCAGCTGGCCAGGAGGGTGCTGATGGTACAAGGAGCTGGGGTTATTTTTCTGTGCTCAAGAAGTGGTGATACATGAATCATGGTGGTGGGGTTTCTTACCAATTCTCTCTCTGCCAGAGGATGTTTTGCAAATGCCCTCATTTTGATCCCCCATGTCTACATTGTACAGCTGCAAGTTTTAACCACTGTAATTGTTGTTTGCCTTTTATGGACTATCTTGTTTGAAAACCCCTGTGGGGTAGCTAAACTTCTTATATATCTTTGCATCTCTGACTCTTGGCATTGTGCTTCTACTCGATGAATATCTGACAATGCAAGTATTTTTCATCAGTAGGGATAACTATCATCTGGGTTTTGTAAAAGGTTTGAGGTAATTAAATTATAATGCAATTTTCTTTGCTTGCATTAATGTTCCCATTATGTCTTTGCTTAATTATTTGCAAATTGCAAGAACAGCATAAAAAGCCACTTATAATGGCTGAAGAAGTTATCATTTTTCTTACCTGGGCCGTCTGAACAGATTGAGAGGTGGCAGGATCTTTTGCTAAATTTCCCTTTTGATAATACGTGACACGAAGATGAGGTGTCCAAAGAATCCAATCGGATGGGATCGAAGTGAATTTCTTCACCCTGTGCTGGTTTTGGAAGTGCCCCTTCTGTCCTGTCAGGCATTTGGGTAAATATTACCAACTAAATTCCTCTCCAGAAAGCCCGTAGAACCCCTAAAAGGTTGTCAGAGACAAAGTTTTTCACAGCTGGCTGCCCTCTGACAAAATAGAGAACTCCGCCAGGGTAATCCCTAGATGAAATGATTCCCCACTTCCTCCTTGGCCACCTCCACCGCCGTCACCCAGGCTCTGACACTCGGTCTCCTTAGATGATCTTCCTTCCCCAAGCTGGTCCATACAGTTCGGTATGTAATTCATAATCTTCCTCTTTCTACATGGGAGTCAGGTTATAAACTGTGCACAATGAAGTTTATCACCAATCATAATTTCTTCAACTCAGCTCTGAACTGAAGCATTACAGAGGCCCTTGCAGGATCCCCTGTCAGCTGGTTTACTTTTTCGTCTATACATCCCTCCTTCATCAGAGCCTCGGGGCGATCCTTCTTTGTATAGATCATTAGCCCCAGATCTGTGCGGACATCATCATCATTGTTACTTACTACATGCCAGTCATTTTTCATGTAATATGACTTTTTCTGAGACAGGGTCTCGTTCTGTTGCACAGGCTGGAGCGCCAGAGTGTCAGCAACGCTCAATGGCACCATAGACTCAAACAGTCCTTCTACCTCAGCTTCCCAAAGTACTAGGATGACAGGCATGAGCCACTACACCTGGCCTCTTGTAGTAGTAGCCTTTGGAATGTCTCATAAACACTGTGGGGTCGCATTCTGTTATCCTTAATTTACAAGTGAGGAAATGAATTGTTGTTAACTACCTTGCCCAGGGTCTGACAGCCAGTTGGTGGCAGAGATAGGATGCAAAGCCAGTAGAGTCTGATCAGAGGGTCCATGCTTATAACCAGGGATCAGCAAATTACAGTTCCTGGACCAGGTTCCTTGTTTTTTTTTTTTGAGACAGAGTCTCACTCTGTCACCCTTAGTAGGGTGCAGTGGCATCATGGCTCATAGCAACCTCAAACTCTTGGGGTCAAGCAATCCTCTTGCCTCAGCCTCCCAAGTAGCTACGACTACAAGTGCCCACCACAACACCTGGCTATTTTTGTAAAAGAGTCTCACTCTTGCTCAGGCTGGTCTTGAACTCCTGAGCTTAAGCAATCCACCTGCCTCGGCGTCCCAGAATGCTAAGTTTACAGGTGTGAGCCACTGCGCCCAACTCCTTAGCTGGGTTCTGCATCACCTGAATGATGCAGAGGTTTTCAATCATTTTTCAGGGATTTCAATCATTTTTCAGGGATTAAAAAAAATATTTCATGATGTGTGAAAATTTTATACACAATGCAATTTTATACACAATATGCCTGCCCATAGTCAGCATCCATGAATAAAGTTTTATCAGAACACAGTTATGGTCATTCCTTTGTTTGTTTTCCGTGGCTGTTTTTTGCTCTATGATGGTAGAATTGAGTGGACTCAATGGAGATTTTATGTTTCACAAAGCCAAAAATACTAACTACTATATGGTCCTTTTCAGAAAAAGTTTCCTCATGCCATTCTTTATGAGTTTACTCGGTTGAGCTGTGGTGTCTTTTCATGACGGAGCTCCCGGATCACACCCACCCTTGGCCTTAACAGAAAGTGTTAGCCTGGATGACTACTAGTCTGTACTCAGCTGGTGACCCCTGGGGCCCAGCCTACAGGAAATGTCTGAGTCGTGTTTCTCCTGGTGATGAGAATGGTCAGTCATTGCTCATTTCCTCTGAACTAAGCTACCCATCTCCTTTAGCCCATCCTGGGGTCCTTTCCTCTTGGTCGTGCTCTTCCTGTTTGCTTTATTTATTTTTTTTTATTTTCTTCTTCCCTTTCCGTGAGACGCTGTTCATTGATTCTTTCCCCAGACTCTTCCTACTCCCCTTTCTGATTCCACATTTTGTTTAGAAAGTAAATAAACTAAAGACAACTCTCCTGCTGCCACTGTTGCCTGGCTTTTTCCGGTGACCCAGCTAAGAGGTTCTATCGTTTCTTTTGTGTGAAGAGGAAAGCCTCCCTCTATCCATAGTAAGAGCAAGATTTCTGGTTGTCGTCTACAAAGGTTAGAGCTGTTTTCCTACATTAACCCCTGAATTCTGGGTGGGCAATTTCCTTTTGCTTACCGAGTCACTTAAATCATGGGTGTTAGATTTAGGAGGGAAGGTTCTAATAAAAGTTCTGAAAATAAGGGAGGTGGAAGCCTCATAAAAACAGAGTAGCTTTGATGGGCTGAGCCCAGATCTATATCCAGAACGAGGTAAATTCAAGTTACATTCAAGGAAATGCTAATTCCTACCTGTGTCAGTGATGGGCACTAGGGCTCCATGGTGTGAGGCCCCATTTTGTAGATGAGCAAACTGAGGCCAGAGAGGTTAAAAACTTGCATAGATGTCAGACTGATAGCGGCAGAGCAGAGAGGCTTTTGTTAAGTTTTCTCTGACCCCAGTATCTGAGTTTCTGGCTACTTCACTTTAGCTGTCACTCCAGAATAAAAATTTATGGGCATGTTACAGAAAAGATATGGTTGGAGATAGGAAACATGAATAGATTCCTGAGGAGTTTGAATAGATTTGTCCATACCAGGCCATGTGTGGCAATGAAGAAGGGCTCACCTGTGTCTAGGTATATATAGGATCCTTTTGACATACTCTTTAACTCTGGTCTATGCCTGTCAATAACAGAATCCTGAGTCTGATTCAATCTGACTCTTAAGGTTGAATTCCAAATAGAATTGCCCATTGGTTGAAGGGAGCTGATTATAACATGCCCACTGATAAATACTGGTCTGTATATACAGAAAATTTATGTTAAACCACTGTGTTTTTTTTTTTTGTTTGTTTTTTTGTTTTTGAGACAGAGTCTTACTTTGTCACCCCCAGTAGAGTGCCGTGGTGTCATAGCTCCCACCAACCTCAGACTCTTGGGCTCAGGTGAGCCTCTTGCCTCAGCCTCCCAAGTAGCTGAGACTACATGTGCCTGCCACAATGCCCAGCTATTTTTAGAGATGGGGTCTTGCTCTGGCTCAGTCTGTTCTCTAGCTCCTGAGCTCAGGCAATCCACCTGCCTTTGCCGCTCAGAGTGCCAGGGTTATAGGCATAAGCCCCTTTGCCTGGCTTAAAGTATTGTTAACAAATGATTGATACCATTTGCAAAATAAGACTGGAAGATAAGCAGACTCAAACTTGTGTGTTTCCTCACACATCTAAGTTAACTTGCTTTAAAACTCCAAGAATGTGGCTAATGTGGCATTTCATTGGAGCACAGAAATACTGCAGCCTCCTTTTTGCCTTAATGATTTCCTTTCATCCTGGTTATTGGTATGTAAATGTAACAAGTGTGGTTTCCTTGAAGTCAGGAATGGATGCAGGTCTTCAGTGCTTTCCTCTTGTACTAGACAGTGTGGGGGAAACTGGAATTGCCTATTATTGTGGCGGGGGGTAGGGGGTTGGAAATGAATTTCTTTTTCTTTTTTTTTTTTGCAGTTTTTGGCCAGGACTGGGTTTGAACCCGCCACCTCCAGCATATGGGGTTGGTGCTCTGCACCTTTGAGCCACAGGCGCTGCCCATGAATTTCTTTTTCAACCAGTGAGCTCTTTCTTGGCCCCTTCTCCAGCCAAAGCACAGGAGTCCCACCTGTGCCTCCCCTGTCTCTCATGAGCCCAGGCTGAAGCCCTGGTCTGGATGTTGAGTGACACGTTATTTATTCCCTTCCTTTATTCTCATGCCTCCAATTCCATGTGGGAGGGGATGAGTTAGCAGTAAGAGTAAGGCTAGAATCTGAAGAACCAGTAAGAACAGAATAGTAAAGAGTTTGGGAATTATTTTGCAGCCAATATATAGAGATGGCCTACCCATGATATTTGAAAATCTTGCAAGGTAGCCTCTCCATTTTATTTGCCTTTTCTTGCGCCCCAGACACATTTGCCATTTTGAAAAAAAAAAAAAAATCCCAAAGACTCCTAAAGAAAGTCGGTGTTCATATCAGTTCAACAAATACGTTTTTTTTTTTTTTTGGCTGGGGCTGGGTTTGAACCTACCACCTCTGGTATCTGGGCCCAGCGCCCTACTCCTTTGAGCCACAGGCACTGCCCCAACCAATACAAATACATTTTTGGTCAAATGATGCTGTGCAGATGGAAATGGACAGAGATGCACTTGACTCCACCATTTCACTTGTTAGCTCCTTGGCCTTGGAAAAATCTACTTAAGCTTGAGTTTCCTCAGTTTCTAAATGGAAGGAGTGACACGCACTCACAGGTTTGTTACAAAGATTAAGCAAGGTCATGTAATATGCTCGGGCCAGTTCTTGCCATTCACTTATTCAACAAATATTTATTGAGCACACTTTGGTCTTTGACGTATTTTGCTATAGTAGTCTCTCCGTCAACATAAATTTGCCTCATTCTTCCTTTCCCTCTACCCCTTAAGGAGCTTACAGTCTACCAAGGGGTAAGAAAAGCAAAAATAAACATAAGCGGATAAGCAAAAATAAATAAATACAATAAAGAAGAGAAAAGCAGGAAAATATATAGAATACCAACTGCACTCCTGGATTTGTTTAAAAGAACTAACGTGAGTTGGGAAGCCCTATGATTAAGTGAGACATCAGGAAATTATTTACAATGGATGTAGAAAGTGTCAACGTGATTGTCACAGTTGGTGAGGAAATTAGGTCCTAGGTCCAAAGTTAGTATGAGAAGGAATCTGGACTTCCAGTTTTCAGTGGCGGTGATGAGACATCATTAATATAGGCAGAGCAATTCCTTAGAAGAATAAAAAAAAGGTAAATGTCTGGAGCTTCACAGACCTTGTGTTTTCTAAGGACTTCCTTCTTGCTGATATAAATACCGTAGTGGTTGCCTATGGTCATGATAGGTTAATGAATGGAATATATCATCTCTCATGCTTTTAGTTTTTTTTTCCGGAAGCTCCAGGAAATCTAGAGGTTAATAGTTAAACAAGTATATCATATCAACTAGGTTTATAGACACAGTGTAATTGTGTAAGCAAGCTGTTGGTTCAATAATCAACGTCTAGCTGGGTCAGGGACTATTTTCCAAAGTATGGCCACAGTTGTAATTTGCATTTTTTATAACCTGCTAACATGCCAACCCGTCTTTTCCATATCTTAATCCCTTTCTTTTTTTCCCTAGAATCATCTGAATTCAATTTAAGAGGAAGAAAATTGTTCAGAAAACTGTTCTTCTGAATCCTTGTTTCACTTATCTCAAGAGTAGAGCTCTAGAAAGTTCTTTGCTTTACCAAACTGACTTTCTCAAACATGGCCTTGGATACCAGCAAGGAAGTTTGTGAAATTTTTTTGTACTTTCAATTTCAGAAAAATACAGTTTAATAGGGAGATATATTTAATACAATCGATAGATTAAGTTAATTTTTCTTTTATTACTTTGGTGTGTAAGAGAGTGACAGATAGCTCTGAGGCTTAAAATGGGCTGATTTTTCATGAACCTGCCACTTGGCCACTTTCTTTCTCCTCGATAACTTTATTCTTTTAGTGTCAGTGTAGTGGGTGAGGAGGGTGAGCTGAGTCACCACAGAGTCGTGCAAGTCACAGAACAGTTTTTGCCTTACTTGATTGTGTGTTTAAAAGAGGATACAAGACCCAGCCAGGTAGGCAGGACCCGCCAGCTGAATCATCTCATTACAGAGTCTTTTCACTCAGGACTTTGTTCCTGAATGAGCTTCCATTTTTACAAGGAAAATAGGGGCAAGGTGTAAGATTTAATTCTGGAATTAGTTTAGGAATGAGACTGAGAAGTTTCGATGCAGTAGGGTTAGAATGGTTTTTCCATTTCAGATTTTATTCATTCTTTCTGATGTGACCCATCTAAGGACAAGGCAGCTGGTCATGTTGAGCAGATTTGGAAGGTGGAGGACTGTTTATTTCTTGGTAGACTTTAACAGGCATCATTGAATAAGTCAATACATTATCTGCACCTTGCACTGTGCTTGGTGAATACAAGGGCGCTGATATTTCTACCCTCCAGAAGCTTGTAATATGATGGGATTATTTGTTTGCTAAGAAAGCACCACGACCTGGGTGGCTTGAGCAACAGAAATTTGTTGCCTCACCGTTCTGGAGACTGGCAGTCTAAGATCAAGATGGTGGTAGGTTTGGCTCCTTCAGAGGGCTGCGAAGAAGAATCTTTTCCAAGCTTCACTCTTAGATTTTGGTGGTTTGCTGGCCGCCCTGGGCATTCTTTGCCTGGTAGACTCACAGCCTGGACTCCCCCTTTGTGGTCACATGACATTTTCCCTGCCCTACTCTGGTATGACGTCGTGTTAATTATGTGGGCTATGTGGGCGCTGATCCTCTTTTCTTTTCTTTTTTTTTTTTTTGAGACGGAGCCTCAAGCTATCCCCCTGGGTAGAGTGCCATGGCATCACAGCTCATAGCAACCTCCAACTCCTGGGCTCAAGTGAGTCTCCTGCCTCTGCCTCCCAAGTAGCTGGGACCACAGACGCCCGCCACAACGCCCGGCCATTTTTTGGTTGTAGCCATCATTGTTGTTTGGCAGGCCCAGGCTGGGGATTCGAACCCACCACCTTAGGTGTATGTGGCTGGCGCCTTAGCCGATTGAGCCACAGGCGCCGAGCC